>CATIWQ010440452.1:0-12592 GCA_949673415.1 Euphorbia schlechtendalii
GAGTCCGTCATGCTTGATGAGTTGACAATCTTGAAACCGAACCAATCACCCATCATCTCTCTTGTGACGGTGTATTATTGTCCTTGATTCTGAAATTGAATCGCCCTCTTCCTTAAATCTTCGTAATCTAATGTAACCAAACACTCGAGTATTGAATCTCTATTTTATGGGAACCACATATCCACAAATTTCAAAAGGGCAAGGATGGAAAGGTAGGCTTCCATCTCTTCTCAGAGATTAAGAGTTTCCAAGAAAACCAGATCGAGGAATATCATCCTGGTGATATCCAATTTGTTTAGCTTTTGAAATCTCTTGCTCTCTTCTCTTGTCCTTAACTGGAATGGACAATCGAATTCTTCTTGAATTGATTGTGCACCTCTCCTTTGTGCTGCTTTCTTCACACGAGTCATGTTAGTTTGAAGAAAAAGGATTGAAAAAGGTTTAGATACTTGAATATAGAAGATTACAAATTTTAGAAATTTGAAGGCTTTTTAGAAGGTGTTGTGGATAGGGTTCAACTTGGACCTATTTATAGAGGATTAAGGGGACTCTAATTGGTCATAAATGGGATTATAGCCGTTTTAGGGTCAAAACTAGCCGTTAATGGTGGTTTTAGCCATCCGTCATGTGTCAGTTCATGATTTGTAACGGTTATAACTTGCCGTGTCACGATCGCGGAGGCTAGTCACGATCGTGACTCTCCTCATGAAAGAAACAAAAAGTTTTTCTACCCAGTGTTCACGAGCATGAAATTTGTCATGGTCATGAGCCTCTTTGTTCTTCAAATTCTTTAATTTTTAGACTTGAACCTATAAAAACTTAAAAACACAAACACAGGCAAACTTTGTTAAATACAAACAATAAATATTTACTATTATACCTTGGGAATTCATGGTGAAGATAGCAATTGAACATCAACGTCTTTTTGTTCAAATTTTCATTTATAATAACAAAGATTTACATACTAACATGAAAACACAAACAAACAAACAAAACTCGCAACACATAATTAAACTGAAAGAAAAGACTATACAAGATTCTAAATGGAGAAGGAAAAGATGAAATTTTAGTCTAGGGGAAATGATCCTATAATATGATTAATTTCGTAGTAAGATTCCCTCAAATCTTGCTCAACATCAACCAGTAAAGCACAAATATCTTTGATTTTTCTACTGATTGAAACCTGCCCTTCCATAAGGTCGCTTAATCTTTGAAGGAGGTTGGAATTTCTTCTGATTTCTCCTTGCCTATTTTCCCTATCTCTCTCTCAATCTGCTTCCACCCTTTCTTCCCATGGTTTCCAACCATAAGTTATTCTATCTTCTCCAATGTACCTTATTAAGAAATTTTTCTCAAAGAAGACTTCCATCATTAATTCCGAAATTATGTCCTCACTATTGAAAATTTCCGTAAAATAAGGTAATCTCCCTATTTGGCCCAATAGATTCGCCATTGTCCGACACCCATATTCGGTCAATTCAGGATTTTGGGCTGCAGACATAAGCATCTCCATCATAATCCCAGAGACATCGACAGGTGCGCCCTCCAGAATTGCTTCCAAGATAAACAATTCTTCAGCAATGACAATAAAGGAATTAGACCTACCAAATAGCGCACAACTTAAATAAAAGTTTAATGCCAACAAACAAGGATCACGAATCCATCGGCTATAGGTGAATTCTAGTTCATATTCGTTTTGGCCTGTCAAGATTCCAACCAAGAGGCATCTTATAGAAATAATCTTTTAGAAATCCCAAATACTTATCCAAAGCCTTTTTCATGATCTTGTATTCTTTCCCATAGTGGTGATAGATTAGACAATTTTGTCTATCATTTCTCCATGCCACTCTGACCAGCATTTCCATGCAATTACTCACACTATTTCTGAGGGTCAAGTTGGAGTAAATGAAAAAATTAATTACTCGGAGATAGTACATCACACTATCAAATATACCCAAATGAATAAGACTATTCCTATGAATTGTATAGGAACTCTTGAATTCAACAACTCGGATCATTTCATAATGATCTCCCTCTTCCTTCGAATAGATTAGAAATGGTGCTTCGTACCACTCTTGAATATTCTTTGGCTGAAAAACACCGGGTCTCATTAGATAAACCATTTGAAAGAAAGAATATTTGTAAGAAATGAAAGGATATTTAGTTTGGAAAAAGTGTTGATTTGAAAAGAAGAATTATGATTGCAAGAGTAGAAGATTGATGAACAGACGTGCATCAATTTATAGAGTCTAGTGGAATAACTGTCGAATAACCGCTCAACCGCTGTAGTTATTGCACAAGGCGTGATCGCGAGTCTAAGTCGCGAGCATGACTAACAGAATTTTGAAAACAGAAAGTTGGTAGGGGAATTCATGAGGGTGATAGGCAGTCGCGAACACGAATAGGAAAAATAGAAGAAAATCTTCTATTTATCAAGAATTAAGACAGAAAATTATAATGTATCACCCCCAAGATGAATATTTCATAATCTTTTCACATCTAGAATGAGATTTAGAAAATTGTATGGTATAGAAAATAAAATAAACAAATAAAAAATTTAGAACTTACTTAACTTCCCCAGAATTTTCTTCTTTAGAACGCTATTGCCTTCCCCAGCAACGGGGCCAAAAACATGATCGCCACTTTTCCACTGATAAGTTTAATAACTTAATGGTTCCAAAAACTTGTTCGTGAGACTTTGTTATACTCATTTAGTAAGGCTTATCCTTAATAATAATACCAAAAACTTGTTCACGAAAAATGTAGGCGTTGTCAATACCCTTTATCACATAGAAAAATGATGATAACTACAAGTATACAGTTGCGATGTAGTTTTAAAAGATATCGAACCCACAGAGAAGGAACCAGGTCTAAAGATTAACAAGGAAAGACAAAGTAAAAGAAAATAAAAATAGTTTCAAGATTTTTGGATAGGAAGATTAGAATGAAAACTTGAGTAAATATAGATGTGATAGATGAGAGACTCTAAATATATAGATTTTCACTACGAATAAGTATACCAGAGAAAACATGCAAGATTAACAAAGATGCTACGATGCACTAAACTAATCTAACAAACCTGGCTCAACACACTCAGATGTTCAATGATTCACCGTAAAGAAACACATGAAATAACTTTTCTAATCCTAGCGCAAATGAGATAAGACTATTATATAAACCTGGACAAAGTCAATACTATGCTTAATACGGGTCACTCTCATATAGCCACATTTAGCAAGTTACCATTCGAAAAATGTTGGCTCACTAAACAGCGTTATATCACAGATCCAGTGATTATACACGATATTGTTAACCCTGAAACTACTCTTAAAACTAACTCCAACTCATATAACTTGATTAACATAAAAGACTTAGCATGAAATACGCATTATGATACATAGACATATCATAAACTTTGAAATAGAAAGTATAAGTAGAAAGCAAAGCAAAGTTGTAAGGAAGGTATGCAAATGAAAGCTAAAGTTGATCAAACCATATCCACTCTTTAATGGGAGTCGTCAATTCCCGCAATTCTTGCATCTGCTTTGAATTCGGTCTCGGCCAGTACAGAACCTCCGCTAGGATGCTTGTGAGCGGGTGACAAGGAGCGGTGGGCCAAGGGCACGTGATTTCATAGGCGCGGTCCACCTGGGTGTTTGAAAAAGGAGCACCGAGTCGGGGTCCAGGGAAAAAGGTTTAAACAGAAAGCGAAAAACGTTTAAGATCGGTTCGAACCCGAATCCATTATCTCTTCGTGTGGAGTCACCACCTGGATTAGCTCTTTCTAGGAATTAGAGTCCTGTGAGGCTTAACATCCAGGGGACGGCCCACCAAGACACAGAGATTCAGGTATAGGATAAGTTGCTTATTTCTAATGTGATCACATTATATTACATCTACAGAAAACCGTATTTTCTTAGTTATGGATACTCACACATAGGTCATTTTTAGACTTTAAATGCATGATTTAATGCGCATACAGAAAGTAGTAAATTCATACATCAAGCATTAAATAAATCCATCCACAAAGCAGTAAGTAAATGCGGAAAGGAAAATGCGAAAATTAAAGATTACAAGGCCTTCAAATATCAGGGGATGCAACCGCCCGCTAACCTATTAATTACATTTCCTAAAAAATTGAAATTGCGATACCCGAAGGAAAATTAAAATCCTAAACATACATCTAATCTTAATCTACCTGCATCCACAAAGGTTAGCACAGGGGATAACACGTATGTTCAATTTTGAATTTAGTGAGGCCCGTGTGGCCTAAAAATATCAAATGCGATATTGTGTTTGTTATTTAAATAAAACAGTTCATTTTATTAGCACTTTGGTTGCTCATTTTAATTAATGAAGTTGCTCACATGGTAAATTGGTAAGGGCTGTTATCCGGGAATTTATTTTATTCTCTTCGTGGGGGTGTTCTAACATACATCTTCTTTTAATAAAGAAAAAGATAAGGAAGAATTACAACAGTTGAAATAAAATAAAATGATAAAAATTCTAGGTTCACAGATTAAATCAGAAGAAGAAATTAAACACTAAAAGCACGAGAATTGCAGTTCTAGGAACTCAGAGGCTTACCCTTATGGAATGAATCCACTTCGAAGATATTCAATTGGCCGTTGAAAATCCTCCTTGTCCTTTATATTTCGGTAAAAAATTATGTAGGATGTCCAAAAAAAAGTTCATCTTGGTCTTGGAAATTAAAGTTGTTCTAAAGCTATATTTTATCTGATAATTTTCGAGCACCCTTGTACTGAAAATGACCCAACTATTTATAGGAAAAAAGTCCCGAAAAATCTAAAATAGAAAGTTTGGCAACGCCTCACCAAGGCGTTTAACGAGGCCTCGCCAAAGAGGCCTGGCGAGGATAGCCAAGGCCTGGCGTGCCTTGCTAGAAGGTATGGCGAGGCTTGACAAGGCCTGGCGAGCCTCCCCGAGATTTGGCGAGGTTCCCCAGACCCCTAGCAAGCCTCGCCAGGGTCTTGGCGAGGTTCGCCAAACCCTTGGCGAGCCTCGCCAAGGTCGTGGCGAGGTTCGCTAGCTTTCTGGCAAGGTTCGCCAGACACATGGTGACCCTCGCTAGGACCTTGGTGAGGTTCGCCCGGTCCCTGGAGACCCTCGCCAGAGTCTGGCGAGGTTAGCCAAGCCCTCTAGCTAGCCGTGCCTCACTAAAAAATGGCGAGGCAGGCTCCGTGCTCAGTTTTTGGTGGCATTTTCGAATTTTTTGTGTATTTTTATATATATATTTTTAATTAATCTCTGAATTAAAGTCCTTTTAAATTCAACGACGAGGAAAACTCCCATATGAAGATCATCGAACGGTCGAAAATCGTCTGATTCGAGGATAAATATCCTGAAAAGTCATCATCATTGAAAGCGCGAGCTGGTACAAAATCCCATGCTCACAGCTACCCCTCGTGTGATAATTGCTGGTTGTATAACCAGTATTATCACACAAAAAGAGCAGAGGGATTGAGAATATACCTGGCCGGTGTGGCTGGTGACTTCTTCTTCCCAATTGTTCATGACATACGCCTTCCTTTCTGGCACTGTGTCTTCATGGGGTTATCCGTTTCTTTCTTCGAAACCCTTTAGGTACTTGATGCCTCTTATGGGTGGGTTGACCGTTTCTTTTTGCGGTGTCCCTATTGTAGTCGGCAACCGTTTCATTCTCCGGTTGATAAATGAGACTGTTTATTTCTTCAGCCATTGAGATAACCATTTCCTTTCTTCAGTTATATTTTGAATTTCCTTAATAGGATGTTGACTTACTTCCTGTAACAAATTAGAGAAAAGATAATGTTAATACATTTGATGGTGAATGTTTTAATTATTTGATTGAGTTTATACGAATTAAAAAATTTTGCCCCTTCAATCAAAAATTAAAACATGATAAATAAATAAGTTTAATACAAATTCGGGGATGTCTCGAGAATTGCTCCATTGTTGTAATGTTGACTTTAGGCTTGAGTGGGCCACCGTCTTGTTTGTAGGTTCCTCATGTGGAGGTGGAGGTTCTTGTTTATCAGGACAATGTCATCCCAGTTCAGCATCGTCTTTATCTGGAAATGTCATGATGTTAATGTAATTTATGCATGTTTTTATGCATGATTAATATTTATCATATGATGTATGTTCGTTTGTTATAGACGTCGTGGGCTTCATCCATTGAGGAGCCTTCTCTTGTGCTGGTGCATAGTTACCCCTAGGGTTTGTGTCGTTGGGGATTCCATTGATGACTTCCTCAAAGTGACGGCCATGGGTTCATTGTATCAGATTCGAGTTCAAATCTTGGATCTGATTTGAGGAAAGTCTGGATGATTCGTTGATCCCGCATTGTGTTAGCAAATATCTTTTGGAAGCCATTTGCCTGAAGTGTTGAAGGTATATGGTGCCTCATACCATTCTGAGGAGGAAATGATGAGTTTGATACTGGTTCTAAGTTTTGCATAGATCGCCCTTGCGGGTTTTCGATCTATCAAACCTTATCTTAATTTTTTCCCGGACCACCCTTTTAGGTTTTCAATCCAGCAGACTCATTTTTCTTTATTTATTTTATTTATTTTTTTATTTTTATGTTTTTTTGTTTTAGGTTGTTTACTTGCGACATTCTACCATTAGCATGCAAGCAATCAAAATAAACATATGCATAAAGATTCAGCAAAAATGACAATTCATTGATGAACTTAACAGGGGTATAAATGTTTCAAATGATTTGACTTCTACCATCAATTAGCCCTTTCAGGTTTTCTAATCAATGTGATTCTCTCGATGTCCTAAGTTTTGCCTGAGCCGCCCTTTTCAGGTTTTCAACTAAGCAGACTATTCTTTTTGTGGTTTGAAAAGAAGCCCTAATTTTTGCTCAACTAACCGAGTGTTAATTGACAGGCTAATTACAAATATATATTTTTTTGTTTGTACTGCTTTTTAGAGATTTATTTCTTTCTCCTATGCGTGATAGCAATCGTGTAAGACTTGGTTGATTTGGTAGATCAGCTGCCGTCCATGTCCATGACTTTATTTGTTATCTCGTTCAGCATTTCTGGTTGATTGGTTGGTGCTCACGCCACTTTGCTGGCTTGAGGTGTAGTTGATGATAAGTCTTGATCATTGGTGTTTCCTTTGATGGTGCGATGATTGCCCCACATATAATAGCGAGTCATGTGAAGGGGTTGTTGACGTGTTCAACAATCTGACTCCTTTCTATCTTTAGTGTTGTGCCATCTATTTTGACCTTTCTAGGGCTTCGACGATTGCTTGATTGCCCCACAAATGGTGGTGGACCGTGTGATGGAGTTGTTGACGTGTTCAACGATCCAACTCCTTCTTTGTGGCATTCCACCGGTTGTTTGATCTCATGAATGGCAGTGTTGGAGTTGTTGACGTGTTCAATGATCTGACTCCTTCTTTGTGATGTTGCACCGGTTGTTTGGTCTTGTGAATGGTGGTGATGGAGTTGTTGACGTGTTCAACAATTTGACTCTTTCTTTGTGATGTTGCGCGGTTGTTTGGTCTTATGAATGGTTGTGATGGAGTTATTGACGTGTTCAACGATTTGTCTCCTTCTTTGTGATATTGCGTCAGTTGTTTGATCTTGACTTGCTCAGTCGACATTTTGGCCTTATTCTAGCTTCGATCCTTTTGATCTTTGCGTGTTTCGTTCTCTTGGTTGAGTCCGTAGACATTTTTTTCTTGGAGATCTTTCCATTAATTTTTCGTCCTTGTATAATGAGGCAATTGCTATCTACGTTGTCTAAGTATATTTATTTATCTCTCACTTTCTATCAAGAGTTAAATCATTTGAATTTATTATGGGAAATCCATTTATACCCAAATTAATTTCATAAAATGATGTGTCACACGTGCTAAAAACATTATGAATATGTTTATGAGAATGTGTTATGTCATTGATAAAATATCAAGCAAATAAACAAAGTTCAATTTATTCAAAATTCAAATGCCACGTGGGTAAAGTAGCTGAAAGCTAATTTATTACATAATAATCCCTTATGCTAGTCCCCTCCAGATGTATCAATAGATTCGAAGTGCTCCATCCTATCTGCCTTCTCAAACACTTCTTGGTAGCTTGAGAAGATGTCTGACCCAAACTTGTTCCTATATGATGGCAGTGCATCGTCCAACAGCTTGGTTATCATCTCTGGTAGAGTTAAGCGAGCCCTATGCCTGACCTGTGTGGTCATCCAGAATGCATAGAAGGATTTAAAGCTCTCACCCTACCTTTACTTTATAGCCTCTAGATGTTGCACTGTGGTTTCGATTTGAGAGTTGAAACCATAATGCTCCATCATAGCTTGAGCGAGGCTATTCCAACTGGTAGCTATGTCCAGCGGAAGGTGGCTGTACCATTCTTTGACTAGGTGGCCTAAGGTGATGACGAAGAGCTTAGCCATCATTCGGTGGCTAACCCTTAATGCTCTCATCATTATTTGATAATGCATCAAGTGAGCATGCGGGTCGCCAGTTCCTACGTACTTCTCAAACTGCGATATTGCAAAGTTTGGGGGTAAGCTGTCTTCATCCCCGACAGTTGGTTGTGCAGGGTATGTGTTCCTTAGGTGGCACCGTGAATGGCCAAGAACTGTTACCATAGTTCTGCCATGCCAGGTTGTTGGAGGATGGCATCCCCTGCGCTTGGATAAGAGCCATATTACCCCTAGGGATATGCCGTAAAATAGTTGAGGTGCCTAGAATTATGAGGCAATCGACGTACTCCAAGTGGAAAAAGGCTGTTGGTAGAAGGGCCCTAGTGCGAATGCGGGTTGGACAGTTTATCCAGGGAAGAATGGATTCTGGTTCAGCTGACTTTGTCCAGCCCCGAACTGATGAAAGGTAGTAGGACGTCCCCCTGTCAGATTGACATTGTTAAGGGTGACCTCTGGGCTGGACACTGCATTTTGGGTCCTCTCGACGTGTTGGCGAATGAGCGTAGCTAGCTGTTCGCTGTTGGCAAAGGCGTTTATTGCAGCTGCAATCTCAGCACTCACCAATGACTGCTGAGAATTTTATCTCGTACGGAAAGGGTGATCTTCAATTGCACCTTCTTCTTGCGAATTGACCATAATAGTGCGTTGAACCGAATCTGAGTCTGAACCTGAGTCCTCACTTGAGTCAGTGTATGGAACCCCCTCCAGACTGGCCACGATCGGAGAAACACGGACCAAGTGGTGAGTAGGCCTCTTCCAAGCCTCTTTGATACACGAGTAGAATATTAGACCGTGCATGTAAGATTCATGATATGGTCCATGAGATTTTTAATTTTATGGCTGCATTCACAAGGGGTTAGCATGCTATGATGTGAAATAACATGTATGTCAAACCATTTGAAACAAACAGGTTAGTCTTTAGGCAAAGATGAAAACCTGTGGAAATGATCCAACAACGGGGGTTGGATTTGAGATTTGTACCATGTCGGTGTGACATCGTAATATGAGTGGTGTAAGTGAGGTGATTAAGTTACCTATGTGGTAATAGGTTAATGGTTTTAGGTTTTGTACTATGACTAAGTCTCATGGAATGAGGAGGTTAAAATTGTTTTGGGTAAGAGGTGTAACATACCTTAATAAAATGAAAATAACTACTATATGTAGCTACCTAATGAATGATTTGGTTGTTTTGCCTAATTAGGGTAAAGTTTTTGGATACCTATGTGGTCATCACTATTTGAGGGTATGTGGTGATACGTGAATTATTGCCTCGTGTGGGCGAATGATTTGGGTATGAGGCGTATACCCTTGATGATTTGGTAAGGTAAGCAAGTTCACTCCATGTGGGTTTAAGTTAGGATTTTGACTGGGATATCCTATAATGGTTTTGGGGTAGGTATTTGCCCTTTTTGGGCTTTTAGTGTGTATAATTGCCCGGAAGCGCTGTGAGCTGGATGTTGAGTGGACATCGCATGGGTAATGTGGTGGAAAGGTTATTGCCCCTCGCGGGGCTAAGTGTCGGATGTTAAGTGGACATCACGCAGTAAGAGAAAGATATGTTTGCCATGTACATGCTAATAGCGGAATGTCAAGTGGACATTTTGCTGAAAAGGGGTAAGTGATGTCCCTAAGTGGTTTTATATTGTCCTAGGGCGACATGATCTATAATGTCAATTGTGCCTAAGTGTATGTGATATTGATGATGATAATATGATATATACATTTAATATCATGAGTGTGTGCATTCGAGTGTCTGCACAAAAATTCATGGTCAGTATGACATTTGTACAATAATAAGTATGTAGCTCATAACATGCAACGTCCAAACTTCCAACCATATAACTCCCACGTGTAGGGTTTTTGGCAAGTCTCTACCCTAAGTTTGGTTCATCTTAGGATCATGAAGATACTAAGGAGCGCAACTACAAGAAAATATAATACATGATCGCGTTTTTGGGTAACACCCTAGGGAAAAAGCCTACGGTTTATTTACATGAGGGTTATAAATGGGTTGTTGATGTAGAAGGTTCTTGTTGTGCTAAAATACACTCCAAGCCTCTAACGAGGGAGGTACATGTGATATAGCAACAAGTGCTCCACCCGCTCAAGTACTATCTTTTCTCATGGAGGCAGATTAGTACAAGAGAAAGTTTCGTGGTAATAAGGGTACCTTAGACTTATGGGCTAATCCCTTCTACTGCAATGTGTTATCATGAATATGTCATAATTAAGAGAAAAACGGAATAATGTGATCAATAATTTTCGGCACTAATCCAAAATCTAAAACCTTTGAAAAAAAACAAGTTTTAGAAAAAATCCCCAACGGAGTCGCCACTATGAGCGGGTGACATAGAGCAGTGGGCCGAGGGCGCATGATTTCATACGGGGTGTTTGAAAAAGGAGCACCGGGTCGGGGACCTGG
This sequence comes from Euphorbia schlechtendalii, assembly GCA_949673415.1. Classification (NCBI taxonomy): domain Eukaryota; kingdom Viridiplantae; phylum Streptophyta; class Magnoliopsida; order Malpighiales; family Euphorbiaceae; genus Euphorbia; species Euphorbia schlechtendalii. The sequence continues at coordinate 10,876 of CATIWQ010440452.1, forward strand.
GAAAAAGGTTGAAAGAGAAAGTGAAAAATGTTTAAGATAGGTGCGAACCCAAATCCGCCGTCTCTTAGTGTGGAGTCGCCACCTGGATTAGCTCTTTTCAGGAATTAGAGTCCTGTGAGGCTTAACGTCCGGGGGACAGCCCACGAAGACACAGAGATTCGGGTCCGGGATAAGTTACTTATTTCTTATGAGATCACATTATATTACATCTACAGAAAACCGTATTTTCATAGTTATGCATATTTGCACATAGGTCATTTTTAGACTTTAAATGCATGATTTAACACGCATATAGAAAGTAGTAAATCCATACATCAAGCATTAAATAAATCCATCCACAAAGCAGTAAGTAAATGAGGAAAGGAAAATGCGAAAATTAAAGATTACAAGGATTTAAAAAATCGGGGGATGCAACCGCCCGCTAACCTATTAATTACATTTCCCAAAAAATTGAAATTGTGATACTCGAAGGAAAATTAAAATCCCAAACATACATCTAATCCTAATCTACCTGCATCACAAAGGTTAGCACAGGGGATAACACGTATGTTTGATTTTGAATTTAGCGAGGCCAATGTGGCATAAAAAAAATCAATCGCGATATTGTGTTTGATATTTCAATAAAATAGTTCATTTTATTACCACGTTGGTTGCTCATTTTAATTAATGAAATTGCTCGCATGGTAAATTGGTGAGGGCTGTTATCCAGGAGTTTGTTTTATTCCCTTCGTGGGGGTGTTCTAACATACATCTTCTTTTAATAAAGAAAAATATGAAGAAGAATTACAACAGTTGAAATAAAATAAAATGATAAAAATTCTAGGTTCATAGGTTAAATCAGAAGAAGAAATTAAACACTGAAAGCACGAGAATTGCAGTTCTAGGAACTCAGAGGCTTACCCTTACGGAATGAATCCACTTCGAAGATATCTGATTGGCTCCTTTATTTTTCGGTAAAAAATTGTGTAGGATGTCCACAAAAAGTTTCATCTTGTTCTTGGAAATTAAAATCGTTCTGAAGCTATATTTTATCTGATAATTTTCGGGCCCCCCTGTATTGAAAAAGACCCGACTATTTATAGGAAAAAGGTCCTGAAAAATCCAAAATAGAAAGTTTGGCGAGGCCTCGCGAAATTGGCCCTTTGGCGAGGCCCTGCCAAAGAGGCCTAGCGAGGCTCGCCAAGGCCTGTCGAGCCTCGCCGGGATTTGGCGAGGTTCGCTAGACCCCTGGCGAGGTCTGCCAGCTTTCTAGCAAACCTCGCCAAGCCAGACCCTTGGTGAAACTCGCCAGGCTTCTGGCGAGGTTCACCAGACACCTGGCGACCCTCGCCAGGAAATTGGCGAGGTTCGCAGGATCCCTGGCAACCCTCGCCAGAGTCTAGTGATAAGTGTATAATTACACTTATTATCATTATAATTTTACACAATAAACACTATAGTTTAAGACATTTTTATACTTCATATAAAAGATTTCACGTGGTATGTAGTTGTTTTTGATGCAAATACAGATACTAGGTAAATCTTAGGAGTAAAATGAACTAAAGTGGAATTCTATGAAAAAAGAGTGAAAAAGGTGAAAAATGATGCGTGGAACTTGAAGATTTGGCTTAAAATCGAAGCTGTCAAAGATTGGTGAAGTTACAAGGAGATTTCTGAAGAAAACTCAATTCACGATCGTGACAATACCTCACGGTCGCGACCTGTTCACTTCAGAAAT
>CATIWQ010440508.1:0-14349 GCA_949673415.1 Euphorbia schlechtendalii
GTCAACCAATCATGAAAAGGTGCTTATCCATTGTGGATTATATCAAAGCTTCTCAACCAATCACAATGAAGAGATGCAATCTTTCACCAATGGACACAACCCTTCGTTTGGATAGACACAACCCTTCGAACTCTATAAATAAGGCTCCAAACCTTACAAATTTCGTGGCACATGGTGTAGGGAAACAGAGGGAAAATGTTAGAGTGCAAATATAGTGTGTATAAATAGAGAGTTCGCTACGTTCTTAAGTGTTAGAGAGAAAATATTTAAGTGATTCGAATCCTTGTTTCGATCACTAGATTTCTCTATATTCTCGAGCGATTGTTGTATAAGTGTACTTGCAAATCACTTATCAATAAAAGTTTTCGTTCTTCAATATTTGTTTGTTCAATATTCGCAAAGAATAGCATCCTAGTGGAGGTTTTGTACAGGCCAAGACCGAATTCAAAGCAGACGCAGGTTTTGCGGGAATTGACGACTCCCATTAAAGAGTAGATACGGTTTGATCAACTTTAGCTTTCACTTGCATACCTTACAACTTTACTTTGCTTTCTACTTATACTTTCTATTTCAAAGTTTATGATATGTCTATGTGTCATAATGCGTATTTCGTGCTAAGTCTTTTATGTTAATCAAGTTATATGCATTGGGGTTAATTTTAAGAGTAGTTTCGGGGTTAACAATATCGTGTATAATCACTGGATCTGTGATGTAACGCTGTTTAGTGAGCCAACATTTTTGGAATGGTAACTTGCTAAATATGGCTATGTGAGAGCGACCCGTACTAAGCATAGTTGACATTGTCCAGGTTTATATAATAGTCTTATCTCGTTTGCGCTAGGATTAGAAAAGTTATTTCATTTGTTGCTCTGCAGCGAATCATTGAACGTCTGAGTATGTTGAACCAGGTTTGTTAGATTAGTCTAGTGCATCGTAACATCTTTGTTAAACTTGCATGTTTTTTCTGCTATACTTGTTCGTAGTGAAAATCTATGTATTTAGAGTCTCTCATCTATCACATCTATATTTACTTTACTTTTCATTCTGATCTTCCTATCCAAAAATTTCAAAACTATTTTTATTTTCTTTTTATTCTACTTCCCTATTTGATCTTTAGATCTAGTCCTTCCCTGTGGGATCGATATCTTTTAAAACTACATCGCAACTGTATACTTGCAGTTTTCATCATTTTTCTATTTGATAAGAGGTACTGACAACACCTATACTTTACATGAAGAAGTTTTTTGCACCATTGATATATAGCCGAATCGTGTGAACAAACTATTAAACTTATCAATAGAAAAGTGGTGAACAATGGGCAGCAAAGCATGGGCTTGCGGCTAATGAGGGAACTCCTCATGAAACCCGTGGGTCAACCCACGGGTTTCCCAACCTACGCGGCTGACCCGCCTGCATGGGATAGGATTTATCCTGTCCCATGCAGAGTTAGAAGGGGAGTCTAACACTCCCCCATATTTCTTATAAATAGGCATTCATGCCTCTCATTATACACATGCACCAAAAAGCTTTGAGCTTATTTTCTCTCTGATTTCTACTCTCCTCTTTTGTTGTGCGAGATCCTCGACGAGTTTCTCTAAAAAAATTGAAGAGTTCTTTCAGAAGGCTCTAAGTTTAAGTGAGCTTTCAAGTTTGGTTTTCGGGTTGATTGACGAGTGGTCTAGCAATTGCTATCAATTGATGGGTTCTACTTCTTTGAGGTTTTGGTCGGTGAAGATCCGTGTGGATCAAGTCATAGAGGCTCTCCTAGTTTGGAAGCTTATGTCGTCAAAATTGCTCAAAGGGAACGCTGCTACCAAAAGAGAAATTAAACATGCATCAACTGGTATTGCTTTAATCTTTAGATTCTTGATTTCTTTTATATGTTTTATAAACCTAAAAGCATCTATGGAAGATTTTAACTTAGATTATATCAATCATGGTATGCTTAGGAGATCCTCAAGTTAATTTTAAGTTTTTGAATTTCCACCTTCCAACTTTTGCATGTTTAATTACTATCTTGATTAAGCAACAGTGGTATCAGAGCTTGCCTTATGCTATGCATGATTGTAATATGTTAAAATGTGATTTTCTATAAATTGATTAAAGTATGCTATGCATGACTTAGGTTTCAATTCTGGTTATAGAAAATGATGTGATAACTAGATTAAGGTTTTGCTCAAACTTAGTCTAGGTAATTATCATGTAAAATTAGCAATGTTTTACCACACGGGTAAATGCTTTAATTAAGGGTCATCCCGTACTTCACTTAATAAAAGAACGAAATCTTTAAATCATAATTATCCGTGGTATAACCAATCAAAGTGCCCGTTGTAATTTTGGCAAGGAATGGACAAGGTTGCTCATTCCCTTTAAGGGGGCCTCTCCTACCTGGAAGTTACCATTGGTATTAGATTCAAGTATAACCAAGGGATGTTTATGACTTAGTCAATTTCTATTATTGGAATTTATTCTGCATATGGTTTTACAAATGTGGTTTAAGTTGTTAAAATTAAAACATGTAGACATAGGTGCAAAAACTTAAACATAGACCTTGTTTGTTTTGCATGATATATGGAGTCTTGGCATAATGGAATGATTATGATATACCAGTTAAAAGCATATTCCTTTAGAGTTAATAATTCCTAATAGTCCGAAATTATTATTTCATAATCATATCCATCGTATAAGACCTAGACTAGGGCAAGACCAGTGGCTCCAATGAAATCCATGCAACAATATTAAGGTGAAAAAATGTCTTCCCATCATAAGTCATGATATGATCCATATTAACGGATATAAGCACATGTAAAACATGCCTTCCTTTAACATGTGTTTGGTCATGAGACTAGATGGGGTTAGTGCCTTAACCAAAGAGGGTTAGTTGTCCATATTATTGGAGCTAATGCCGAATTGGAGACACATTTGAGTAGTCGTACAATTGGGTATGCACGTCTTGAGAAAGAGAACTCAAATAGATTAGCAAGTGCAAGAGATGCAAATGGATGGGTTCCTACTATGGTTATATTGTTATGACTTAACATGCGATAGTAGGGGTTATGATGAGTAGCTATGGATGCTAACTACTAAGGAAAATTGGTTCAACAAAATTTCCCAAATTTTAATAGAAAGGGATATTTATATGTCGATAAAATAGTAGGAAATTATCTATTTAATTAAACACCTTATATCAAATGCATTTACATATGCTAATGTTTAAACAAATTCTATCTTATATCTAGGTTGAATATGATCACTAACGAAAATACTCGCATTGACATTGGCCCTCTTAATGACATCAAATGTGATGTTTATAATTTCAATGAGTGGTTTGAAACTGTTAAAGGAGTTCTTCAAAACTACTATCTAGATTATGTTCTAACTGATCCTAGTCCCAAACACCAAGGCAAGAATGCTTTTGCATAAGAGATGAATGATTACGAGAAGCACATGGGATATTGTAAGTTTGTGACAAAACTCATGTTAGACCATATACTTCCAAGGTATGCGCGAGTATACAAAAGGTTGGATCTCGCAACCATGATTATAGTCTCAAGTTAGTGGAAAGTTTAGAGAATGAACTGTTCCACATTAGATTGCGAGGAGACACCTCAGCGGTAGAGTTGGTTATGAACATTTATGATAACTCTGAGAAACTAAAAGAGTTAGGAGTTGCATATAATGAGAAGTCTTGGAAAGAGATGGTATTGAGGGTATTACCCAATAAATATGACTCCTTCAAAAAGACGCTCAAGGAGTGTTCTCCGAACTGTACCTTGACCCAACTCATGGATTTGCTCAAGATTTATGAAATTAAGTTTATAAACAAACTCAAAGAGCAAGCCAGTGCTGAGGACCTTAAGTTGAAGAAACTAAAAGTTTTAAAAGTTAAGAGAAAGCTCATGAGGAAGTTAGAATTGAAGAAGGAAAATGTTTCTCTTGAAGCAAGCTCGTCGGATGATGATAGTTGTAGCTCAAATATTTCGACATAGGATAATGAGAAGTCCTCATACTTATGGCATATGCTTTGTGGGATATCAAAATCTTGGAAAATGGTTTAACTTAAATAACAAATTTTCACTAACTCATAAAAAATCTTCGAAACTTTTAAGTTTAAAGAAAGAAAAATTCTCGGTGGAGTCGCCACTATGAGTGGACTACATTCCACCCACGCGGTCGCCGCAAGGCGTCGGCCTTGTGATATGGGGCTTAGGGGTTTTTGAAAACTGATTATGGTTGTGGAGTAAATTCCAAAGACTTGAGGCCTAAACCTCTAGCCTATTTTATACAGAGTCACCACTCGGATGAGCTCTTCCGGGAAATTCGGTACAGCCTAGATCTGTTAAGCCTAAACAATATCGTAGTATAGAGATTCGGGTCTGTATGAGTTACTTATTTCATCATTATTTAAGTCACATTAAGTGAATTGCTACCATATTCCAACATCATAATATCCCATTCTAAATCTTTTTCATGTTATATTATAGCATGCATATGGAAAGCGATAAATAAATGCAGAAAGTAAACACGTAGGAAAGTAAATGATCCTAATCTAGGGGGGAATATTTACATATTTGGGATGGGAGAATACAAATGGCCTAAAATACATGAGATCTAAGTAAATAAATACATCCATATCCTATTATACAAACAATCTAACAAATACATATGTCTCTTTATTGAAATGCGATACCCAAAGAAAAATAAATCCTAACATTCATCTAACCTATTCTACCTGCATCCACAAAGGTTAGCATAAAATATTTTCACAAAACAACCATGTATCAAGTATGTTCAATTTTTTTATGTTTGGAAGACCCTTGTAGTTAAGTTAAATAAAAATGCCAACAAAGGCTCGTGATTTTCGTTGTGTAAAACAATTCATTTTTATTCAAGTATGCTACTCATTTTATTAGAGCAAATGCTGCATGTGAATATCATCGGGCTAGATATCCAAGAATGGGATGTCCCCTTCATGGGGGATCTCCTAATTTAACTTCAATATGCACAAATATGTAGATGTAATAAACGATTCTAGGCGCCGGAACATTGTTGCAAACCCCCTGTATATATTTTGAGAAAATTTAAGAAAGGTAATAAATTTATCTCGGTGATGAGGGAACTATTGTTTAAATATCCATTTCCATCGAAATATATCCAAAGGATTAACTCAATGTATAATTACTCTACTTGTCTCAATATATCCATGTTAACGAGTCATCTTCAGTTAATTAAGCCTTACTCGGTAAATAGCGACTAACTTACATTCTGGAAAAAAAGGGAATGTTTGCATTGCAAAGTCGGTGTCAACATTGCAACATAGACACCGACATCACTACATCACGTCAGCGTTACCTTATTTTTCCATAATACAGGTAAGGAAATATAATAAACTAAACACTCATCAAAGCAATATCAAATCATCAAATATGCATGAAACACAACTCTAGGAACTCAAAGACTCACCCCGTAGTCGAGAATTCACTTCTTCAAGATCCCCAAAGTTCCTCTAGCAAGCTCTCCTTATTTCTTTAGTTGGTGTGATGCGGTTGTTTGGCTTGGGAAAATCGAGAATGGAGTAATTATTGCTCCACAAACTTAATGTGTAATAACTAAAATGTAGTTTAAGACTTTGTTGAGGTCTCCTTCACCAATTTTTATTGAGTTAAAACTTAGCAACGGTGGTGAAATGAGGTTTGAACATGAATGTGAACTGAAGACGTTACTATCTTCAATCCCACTCAAATCTTTGTGAATCTAAACCTCAAGATTACTTAGATGAATCCCAGAAAACCCAAGTTCATACCCTTCCTATGAACCTACTTGTCTTTTTAAAGAAAATCTCAATTGCCTTTAGAAACATACACTAAAAGCAAACACAAAACTTATCAAATTCAAACTTTTCTTTCAAAACCAAATGAGCTCTCTTTCCCTACTTCTTTTGCATGGATTCCAGCTCCCCCTTTTCTGAATGTCAGCTCTCCTTTTGTAGGAGAGCTCCCTTCAATCCAAAAATCCCTCATGATGACTCACCATGTACATTTCACTTTTTCACCCCCAATCCAATGATGGAGGTCCCTCTCCATCCACCCTACAGTGCTAGGGATGCAAGGAAGGTAAACCAAGGGTAAAAAGGCCCTAGAAGATTAAGGGCTCAATCATTGCTGAAATTCTGCAATTCTACTGTTACTGACTTAGTGATTTCGATATCGAAATTGCAATGTTGACATCTATATTGGTCACATCGGTATTGACATTGGTTTTTGGGCCTTGGTTTGGTACAATATGTGCCTTATCATTGTTGACCTGGAAACATCGATGTCACTATGGTAATACTGACACTGATGTTACCAATGCCAATACCGATATTGGCATGTCGGTATGGGCATTGGGTCTAGATTAGGCTTGATCTAAATTGGCCTAGCATAAAAGGGATTTGTGTAGGGTTCACACGAAACAAGGAGTGCTTCTCCTGAGGACGTTTGAGATCCTATCAAAGTGAAAGACTAGCAAAGGAAAATAAATTACAGCTTCATCATCGAACTCATGAGTGAGGATCAAAATCTCGTGCTCACACATGTCATCACCAATCGAGGATAAAAAAGTAACCAACCACACCGGTCAGGTATTTTCTCAATCCTTCCACTCCATCTCTTGTGATCATACTAACTATATCACTAGCAGTTATCACACGAGGGGTGGCTATGAGCACGAGATTGTGTACCAGCTCGCTTTCAATTATGACGGCATTTTGGGATTTAATATTTGAATCACACAATTTCCGATCGTCTGATGATCTTCAAATGGGAGCTCTCCTCGTGAAAAAAATAATATTTTGGGCCCTAAATAAAGATTTAGGATCGTATAAAAATATTTGAAAACCTTAAAGTGAAAATTTAAAGGCTTAAGGACCTAAATAAATGTTTAAGGTTTCGGAATAATTTAATTAAATCATTCCTTTTAAAAAGTGAATATAGATATACATAAAATAAAAAATTAATAAAAGGGGAGAAAGGAATGGTACCATGCTGGCAAGCCTGACCTCGTCAGCATTTGCCGGCGAAGCCCAAAACGGTTTTTTCACCCTATAAATAAAAGGAATTTTTAGTAGAAAGGGACCGGAAAAATTTTACAAAAATTATATTTTCTTGTCTCGACAAAACGGAGGAATTTTAACTGAAAAAATATTTTTCTTGATGAAATAATTATAACTTTTTTTATCTTTCTTTTAAAAAATTTTTGATTATATTCGGATCCAAAATAAGTTTGGGTTCTGAATTTAATTATTTTCAAATCAATTTCTTTCATCTTTTTCTCAAAAATTCTCAAATATCCTCGAACCTAAAACAAATTTAGAATCCGAATCTGATTATTTTTAGGATAAAAATAACATATTTTCACACAAAAATCAAACAAAGAAGAACGATGAGCACTCCTGGAAATCAAGCAGATTTGTCGACGTGGATTCGTAACAAAATGGTAAGCTTCTGACATTTATTTATTTTCTTCTCTTAAATTTCTAAGATGGACTCTATTTTTGTCGTCGATCTAGGATTTAATTTATCACTTTTATTGTTTAAATTCTATTTTATTAATTCTTTTTATTTATTTAATTAATTTGCTATTTTATTATGTAATCTTTTCTCTTCTTCTATTATCTTTTCTTTTTAATTTATTTAATTGTAGAGTTTCTCTAATATACATGTTAGATTAACCCCACAAAGGGAATTAAAATTATTCCCGGATAACAAACCTCACCTTTTGCCATCCCATCATTTTCATTAAATAAAAATGAGCAACATATCTGTAAATAAAATAAATTATTTTATTCCAAAATAAGAATTTTTTGCCACCGATATTTTAATTAGGCCAAACGGGCCTCGTCAAAATTAAATTAAGCAAACGTGTAAATATTCATGTTGTGCTATATCTCTAGTGCTAACATTTACGGATGCATGTAGATTAAGTTAGATGTATGCCTAAGATTTTATTTTCCTTCATGTATTGCAAATATTTTTAAGGAAATATAATTAACAAATTAGGCGAGCGGTTGCATTCCTCGAGGTTTTGTAATTTATTAATTTATCTTTTCGCATTATTTACTACACTATGTATGCATTTACTGCTTTTCGCATGCACAAAATATCGTAACATAAACACGAAAAATGAAATAAGTTTGAATATGCACAATTAAAAAAATACGGTATTCAGTAGATGTAATTTAATGTGATCCATTAAGAAATAAGAACTTATCCCGAACCCGAATCTTTGTGTCTTGGTGGGTCGTCCCCCGGACTTTAAGCCTCACTAGACTTTAATTCCTGGAATATCTAATCCATGTGGCTACTCTACACTACGAGACATCAATTTTGAGTTTTGACGATCTAAATCGATATCGTTTTCTCTTTAAACCTTTCGGGTCCTCGACCCGATGTTTTATTTTCACAAAAACATCCTGGTGGACCGCACCTATCATCTCAGCGTGCTCTCAATCCATCACATCCGTGTCATCCGCTCACACTAGATCTAGCATTACAAAATTCTCTAGGAGCCAGTCATCACTATGTATAACCGATGACCATAGTCTGATTAGCATGGGTAGACAAAAACTACTGCCATAGTTCTTCCATGCTAGGCTACGGGTATGATGAATGGCCTACCTCGGGCTTGGCCTAATATTCGTACTAACCATAATATCCCTAGGGGTTAAGTAAGAACCTTTAGAGGAAGTGTAAAGCTAGGCGGGGCCATAGTCTGACCCGAGTACTGAGCTGACGGCGTGGTGAAGTTTTCACTGAAATCAAAAGAAAGAACCTGATTGTTTTGAGTAGGCCCTAACTAAACAGAAACCTTACATTAGAGGGATGAAGCTGATAGATGGCCTCACTACCCTCACCATCGTCGCAAAGGGCTGGAAGCTTTGTTGATAACCTAGCTACCCCGGTTGAACCGATTATCCTAGAACCAACTGATCTACCACCATTCCTGCCTGACCACTACTGCCTGAAGTTTAATTTGTTCCCAAACTAGCTTGACCCAATCTGAGTGGAAACTATGCTTCGAGGAGGACTGATCTTGTTTGGCCAAATACTTGCTAAGTTTGCGAATTCCTTTACATCGAATTGGCCGCTAGATGATGGGAATGTGTGAGGAGCAGAACTAGGAATCCTAGCCATCAAATGGTTGGCTACAACAGGACCTTGGAGATTCTGATAAGTTCTTGATCGGATAGCCTATCTAAGGTCTAGTCCTCTTACTGTTAAAGATGGATGTGGAATTGCATAGCCTAAGCGAATTAGTCACTACACACAACCGCACTTAAAGCATTCGTGATCTCCTAAATCGAACCTATCTATTGGACTACCTACCTATCACGTACACCATGATCTTCTCCCCCCTGGACCATTCTACTAATCTGCCATCACAAAAACTTATCTTGAATTGAAAATTTACCTCTGTTCTGAACTAAAACTTGAACATGAATCCGAACCAGAATCTTCGCTTTAATCACTATGTGGGAGACCCTCTATTTGTGATCTTGTTGAGTGAGCCATGATGGGAGAGATCCAGACAAGGTGACGAACCAGCCTCCTCCAAGCCTTAACTAAAGCATACACAACAAATCACCATAAAAATGAAATTCATGTCTGACAGACTTGAGATCAATGTGTGAAATGTATATGAGATGGTTGTGTCATAATGGTTAATATGCAATGATGATGAATACAAATATTGCTTGCTTATAGGGCCAACTTAGATGGAGACGGGTTTTTCAATATTTTTATAACAAACTGGTAAAGTTCACCTATCACCCATGTGTTAATAGGCTGTCAAAAAATTTTCTTCTGGAATTTAACTCACATCACAAGGATGCAAAAGGGTATGTTTGCCAATCCATTTGAAACAAACAACTACAGTCGAGGTTTGCCATACTACCCATGTAGTAACAGGAAAGTAATGTCATTTTTGCAAAAGAAGGTGATAAGTTTGCAAATCCTTTTGAAATAAACAGATCAAAAAAAGATATGGGGGTGGGGTATTATCCAAGTAATAATACACTCTCGACTTTGAGAATCTACCACCATGTATTTTTCTCATTAATTTTGTGTTCGGGTAAACAATGTGTTGTATCCAAGGGTTTAAATTGTAATAGATTCAAGATAAAGGTTCAAGCGCAAACCAAGCACTCTTCAATAATGGGTGATCTTAACCCTAGGTGACACTGTCTCATCGCATCTTCTAGAATTAGGTAAGTGATATCAATGTGATATCAGGGTAAAGACAAATGATAAGTGTGTGTATTTATTTCTACATAAAAGATCGTGGTTAGCATGATGCTTAATATTAATAAACTGTTGGTTAATCAAGACAGTAATTGAACATGCAAAGGTTGTAAGGAGGAAATTCAAAAACTTAAAATTAACTTGAGGAACTCCTAAGCATTTCATGATTGATATAATCTAAGTTAAAAAGTTCCATAGATGCTTTTAGGTTTATAAAACATATAAAAGAAACCTAGCATCTAAAGATTAAAGCATTACCAATTGATCCATTCTTGATCTCTCTTTGGTAGTGGCGTTCCCTTTGAGCATTTTCGATGGCACAAGCTTCCAAACTAGGAGAACCTCTATAACTTGATCCATAAAGATCTTCACAGACCAAAACCTCGGAGAGGTAGAACCTGTCTACTGACAACAGTTGCTAAACCACTCGTAAATCAACCTGAAAACCAAAATCGAAAGCTCACTTAAACTTAGAGCCTTCTAAAAGAACTCTTCAATTTGTTTAGAGAAACTTGTGGAGGATCTCGCACAATAAAAGAAGAGGAGAGTAGAAATCAAAGAGAAAACAAGCCCAAAGCTTTATGGTGTGTGTGAATAATGAGAGGCATGAATGCCTACTTATAGGAAATTAGGGGAGTGTTATACTCCCCCTCTAACTTTGCATGGGATAGGATAAATCCTATCCCATGCATACAGGTCAGAAATGTAGGTAGGGTAACCTGCGAGTTTCATGTGGGAAGCCCATGTACTTGCAGCCCACGTAAGCACTGCCTTGGGCAGCGCTTGCAGCCTGCTAGCGCGTGGGCTTGCCCACGAGCTTTTAAGCTTGCAAGGCATCCGTACGGGCCCCACTTGAACAACCTATGTTCTTTTCGGGGCTAACTTGCAAAGAGAAAATTTTCTTGCTTGCTTTGACTATTTTTCCCTATCTTTTCATTTTTCCTTTTAATTATTAATTCGGTAAAACCAATTAATAATTCTTCTCACTAATTTCACAACTTCTATTTTTGGTATAGTCCTAGTTTATAGGTTCTTTACATGGTTCGATAAAGACCCAAAGTGTGTGACCTCATAGGATCCCAAAGTATAGAGCCGCTAGAGGTTAACCTAAACTTATCTTCCAATCTGGGAACCTTTAGGCTTGGTGTTCCAGACCAATATGGAACCTAATAACTCTAGATGATCAAATGGGCTTTCTAGCAAAGTCGTATGATCCCCCGATACTTGGAACATCATGTGCCTGTGACTTGATCCAGTTCTACAGTAGTAACTGGTACAATACACTCCTTCCATCAGGTTAAGTACCATCCAGTTTATTGAGCTCGGATTAAGTGTCAACTCATGTAATCGCCGTAGCTATCCTGGGATTATACTTGTTTACGAAGAACACCACTCAACGGTTTTATATCTAGATCGATTAGAAACCCGTTCCATCAATCGTATACTCTGATCAAAGGTTTATGAGTGTGTCACTTCAACAAGGGGCCTAAGGTACATCTCCATTATATTACTATATCAGGAGCGATGGATCCTATCTTGACTACATAGCTTACCAACATGTGATCATCGTCATACCCGTAATTACCCATGTCATCCTGATCACCAGGGTATGAGTAAGTATGACCCAAAGTATAGCAACTCCTACATAATGTAACCGGTATCTCAAGTTTGAGCATACTTGAACTGCTACTACAATAAGACATGACACCAACACATGAATATAGTTATTTTCGAGTGTCTGTCTTATGGCAGTCTCCAATGTATTACCCGAATACATTCATGTGTTAACTCAAGGTACCACCTTCAGCTCGTGAAATCGGCTTCTTGGAACTAATCTAAGGAGTAAGCCTACACATGCTAGTCTATCAGCTCCATTGATGTCCAGTCTCAATGAAACTACGATTGGAGATATTTAGACTATTCATAGTAACACGTATGTGCAGTTCTCACTCCACATAGCTCCACACTATGCCCTTGCACTTTTACGCTAAGAATTAGTCATGAACTTTGTTCCATCAATGTGCATATACATATTCAAACATATATGATACAAGCGAGATACAATAAATAGAAAGCACTGATAAGTAACAAAGATGCCTTTGATTATTATTAATAATTTGAAACTGTTTATACATTATAGCTAATAAAGACATATTGCCCTAATGGCCTCTAGGGCATACATCATGTCTAACAATCTCCCACTTGCACTAGAGACAATTGGCCATGTGCTTTATACCATACTTCTTAACATGCTGGTCATGCTTAACCTGAGTCAGTGGTTTGGTTAGCCCATCCACTAGATTTTGATCTGTTGAGACGTCTTCTTAACTTGTATCTTTTCTGGCTACCATCTCATTTATGAGATGGTACTTTCTGAGCATTTGTTCGTTTCTGTGACGAGACCGTTGTTCCTTTCCATGACCAATAACCCCATTGTTATCATAATAAACGGCTATCAGATTTACAATGCTAGACACCATGCCTAGATCACCAATAAATCTCTTAAGCCTTACGGCTTCCTTAGCTGCTTTTGAGGTAACTAAATACTTAGATTCTATGGTTGAAACAGTAGTCGTATCCTATTTGAAACTCTTCTAAAAAAACTACCCCTCCATTAAACATAAACACATAACCTGGATGGGACTTATAATCATCCCTGTTAGATTGAAAACTCACATCGATGTATCCCTTTAAAGTGAGATCACCTTCTCCATGTACTAAAAACATATCTTTAGTCCTGCTTAAGTACTTGAGGATAGTTTTAAGAGCCATCCAGTGCTTCTCACCTGGGTCAAATTGAAATCTGCTTGTGATGCTCAATGCATGTGAGATGTTAAGCCGAGCGCATACCATTGCATACATGATGGACCCTACTGCTAAGGCATTGGGTATTCCATTCATGCACAGTCTCTCTTCTTGTATTCTCAGACACTCAGATTTAGAAAGGTTAATCCCATGAGACATTGGGAGATAACCCTTTCTTGACTACTCAAGGTTAAATCTATCCAAAACCTTGTCTATATATGTACTTTGCGAAAGACTTAGCAGCCTTTTGAATCTATCTCGGTAAATTTTAATACCAAGTATAAAAGCTGCTTCTCCAAGGTCTTTCATGGAGAACTTCTTTGACAACCATGTTTAAACTGTCTAAAGAAAAGGAATATCATTTCCTATTAATAATATGTCATCGACATATAATAAAAGGAAAATGATTGCACTCCCACTAGCCTTTTTACATACACATGGCTCATTAGCGTTCGATACAAAATCAATTTCTCAGATTGTCTCATCGAACTTAATATTCTAACTCCTCGATGCTTGCTTAAGTCCTTAAATGGATTTCTGCAACTTACATACCTTAGAGCCATCCTTAGATGTGAAACCCTCGGGTTGTGTTATAAACACATCCCTGTCTAGATTCCCATTAAGGAATGTTATCTTCACATCCATCAGCCAAATCTCATATCATAATGAGCGGTGATGGCAAGGAGTATCCTAAAAGACTTCAGCATGGCCACCAGTGAAAAGGATTCATCATAGCCAATGCCTTCTTTTTTAGTGTACCCTTTTGTAACCAGCCTTGCTTTATAGGTAACTATGTTACCATCCATGTCGGTTTTCTTCTTCAAAACCCACTTGCATCCTATGGGCTTAATCCCACTTAGAGCATCAACCAAGTTCTAGACTTGATTTTCTTACATGGAGTCCATCTCCGATCTCATTGCTAAAAGCCATTTATAAAAAGCATTTCATTGCTTCCCTGTAAGTCTTGGGCTCATCATCTTCCATAAGAAAGAGATGTTTATCATCAGTGATAACAAACCCTTATCGCTCACCTACGCAATGTCGATGTTATAATAGGTTGTTCCATGCTTACACTATCTTGTGTAACAAGTGTAGGTATAATCAGTTGAAAGTCTGTTTGATCTACTTGAGTGCCTAACTCAAGAATGCTCCCACTAGCTTTCGCAAGTATATGCTCGTTCTCGAGGAATTGAGCATTTATGGAAACAAGGACTTTCTATTCCTTAGGATCATAAAAGGTATACCCTATATTCTCCGTAGGGTA
>CATIWQ010440528.1:0-33677 GCA_949673415.1 Euphorbia schlechtendalii
TTCCTACAGCATCTGGCAAATGGTTTCAACACTCAGTGGATCTGGAATTAGAAGGCTCTCTAAGTGATCCTTGAAAGCATCTTTCCCTCTGTCCCCAGCAAGGTTGCAAGGCTGATTCAGCAGATTGTCCCTCCTCTACAAGCAAATGCAAAGGCTGTACAAGACGTCATCCACAGATTTGCACTTGATGAGAAGAAGATAGTTGCTCAGCTTATTGGCACTGAGTGGAGGGAGAAAGACAAACACAGCTTCAAGGAGACCTGGGAAAGATGGATGATTTCAAATCAAACTTCAAGCAGCGCCGCCATGGAGATAGATCAGTGAGAGGAGACTCAAAATGATGAATTCTTAGCTCTTACAGAGAAACCTTTGTAAAAGAATTCATTATAAATACTTGTAATGTAAAAACTTGTACTCATCATGAATAAAAAGTTTTTACTGTTATTCCAAAAGTACAACTCTGCGTTGTACTGACTTCTTTGTATGTCTTTAAACTTAAACTCTGAACTTAAGCATTAGACTATGAAGTAGTGTGAGGGAGTAAGTACATATTGTGCTTGAATTCACTTAGTCCAACAAAATGAGGGAGATTGTTGGATTCTGAAGATAATTTTAGTTTTGTAAGTTCTGAGTTCAGAAGTAGATCGCCTTAGAAAGCTACAGAACTCGTCAGCAGAAATGTGATACTTCAGAAGCAGTTAGGAATTCAGAAGAATAATCAAAACTCAGAACCTCAAGAAGTTCCTCCGGGGTTCTGCAAATGTCAACTTAGTCTTTCAGCGCCAAAAGTCAAGAAAAACTGATTTTGCATTTAATGCCACTGCGCGCTTTGTCCCGAAGTCCACTATAAGACAAAAGTGGTTGCAAAATCAGGAACAAGAATTTCTTTGCAAATCTCACCTGCAACTATCACACAAAGTGGTCCCCCAAAATCAACCTAACACAGCATGGCACGGATCAGAGTTAGACGAGTTACTCTGACAGATTGTTAATGGAAACAAAATTGGGAGACAACGGTAAAATTCCTAGCAACGATCCAAAAATCAACGGAAACATTCTCTCCCTTTATAAAAGGATGATTTCCGCCATTGGAGAAGGTTGCCGAATCTTAGCAAAAGTATTCAAGAGTGAACTTATCCTTAATCTGCTTTCAACCTTCTCATAGTAAACATAAAAAGGGGATTCTGAGTAAAGGATATTTACTCAGAAGCATTCTCAGAAGCATACTTATGAAGAATATAGTGAAATCGAAAAAGAGTCATTCACCCCTCTCTGGCCTATTTTATCACCCTACTAGGTCCTACAGTTAGCAAATATAATATGTCAAATATTGAATTATGTAATGACAACGGGTAAATTATTTTGAACTAAAATGTAGAAGGTTGGATATTAAAAAATACAATACACCTCATAAATTTAGAAGTTTTCGAGAAATGAAAACATTTCTTATAAATAAAAAATGATGATAAACTTTCAAAAAGCGTAATGTAATATAAATAATAAAATTAAGTTATAAGAATATTCAATTGATTAAAATAATCTTTGCAATATCATTATTCATAATGAAAAACAAATTTTTTATCATTTTTTACAAACATGTTAAAATCACATCTCATTTAAAAAAAATACATAATCATTTTTAATACAATAAAATTACATGTCATGTTTTTATATTCTTTTAAAAAAAAAATTATAACCAATAATTAAGGTATGAATATGTGCTTAGCAACATTGTATTGTAAGAAAGCTAATTGTCATTGTGTTTGGTTTTTGGTTTAATTCTTATAAGTACTTTTCATTTACAAGGGGCTTAAAAATTAGAAGGTGGGGGTGTTTCTTCAAACAAGATTATTAATAAATAATAAGTAGTTTGAGTGTTTCTTAGAAATAACTTATAAATGTTAATTAATTAAAAGAACATTCAATATTAATTTGTCAAAATAATTTTTATTAAAGTAAGGATAATTGTATAAAATACTTGATCAAAATTAGAGAACTTAAAAACTCCTTATTAATAAGGAGCTAAAAACTCATTCTCATTTTCACCACATAAAGTACTTTTAAATTAGAATACAAAAAATGAGAAATATTTTACTTATGATCTTATAAGCTTAAACCTAACAAATGTTGATCACGTTATGACAAACAATTTCTATATTATGTAAGGACAGCGTAATGGACTAAAGTAGAGACCTTGAGAACTCCTTTCAAGAAATGTACATATTGTCTAATTGCATCACCTTAATTAAACTTTTCAATTTTTGATGAACTCAATTTGTATATTATATAATGTTTTTATTATTGTTCATAAGTTAACTAAAACATAATAATAAATATATAGCAACTGAAATTTTGAGACTTAAAAAATATACATGTACTAAATTTTCTTCAAAATGTTTTTCACATTTACGGTATATATAATTTCTCTTATATAAATAATGAATGTAAGAAGAATACTAGGTATTTGTCCAGCCCAACGTAAACATGCTCTCCTAAGCCGAATTTGCACACCTATATTTTTAACATGCCGGCGGCGAATTAAAATTAATACATTTTGCTAAATGACAAAAATGTTTTTTTTTTAAAAATGATAAAAATGTTAAGTATTCACATTTAGTAAACACGATCATCAAAACATATCCCATCAATAATTTTGAACATAAAAATGATTATATCAAACAAAAAGTAGCCAGACATTTGTTTGTTTATACTTGTCAATAAATAATAAATCTATAAATAAATAAACTCACTTATCATAGAGTAATCTTTTTAGGTAATAGATAATATTACCACTGGATCACTCTAAACAGAAATGGTCATAAAAGTGTACAAGATTACATGATGAAGCTTCCACTTTCACATGCTTTCTTCATTTCTCTCCCATTTTAACTTAGAAATATTACGCGGAGTAACAAATAGAAATCAAATTAATATTATTAAATTATTTCTAAGAAAATTACAAGTTGAATCGAACATAGATAAAATTTGTATATAATCAAGATTTCGGTTACGTAAATTTGAATTATACAACTGTTTTATGGTCAATTAAAAATTTTAGACTTTCAGTTAAAAAAACGTAATAAACTTTATTTTTATTTTTACTAAAAACCCAAACAGCTACCGAAAAATTAGCCCCTTCAACTTAGAGCATCTTTGGTAGATGATGAATTTTAAAATTTTGGGGCATGTAGAATAGACTCACATGAATGATGTGTCAATGATTTTAAAAAAAGATAACATTTTTTAGAAGATGATCATACTAGATTGACTGCTTCATTTAAAATTGTATAAATTAATAATAAAAAAAAGACTTAATTACAAATTAAATAAAGTGTTTTAATGTTCCATATTAAATATTATTCCCCCCGGTTCTTAATATTTGTCGTTTTAGAATTTTCATCAAAACCAATAAGACATTTAATGCACTATAAAATGACTACTTTAACCCTTTTACTTTATAATAAAATTCTCTCTCTTCTTAATTACCAACTTATAAATTAATCTACACTTAATATCTTTCCTAATTAATGCAAGGGTAAATTTGGAAAATCTTGTTAAAAAGTGCATTGATACTTTAAAATGACAAATATTAGGAACCAAAGTCCAAAGTCTAAAATGACAAATATTAGGAACCGGAGGGAGTAATTATTTTGATGAGTTGACATTTCATTTGATTGTCTACATCTAGAAGATCAAACAGACAATGTTCAACATTTATTTTGTCACATCATATATGTTAGAGAAAATAAACAAGCTAATGTAGAGCTATTTTTTAGTTTATTGTTTATTTTTGCCTATATGTCAAGAGTATTATTAAAATAGACTATCTACTAAATATGCTCTTATGTGCTATGTGATAACCCTGTTGGAATGCTGTTAGTATTTCAGTATAATTGGATTGACAAATTGATAGATGCAGTCGTGATATATCATCGAATAAATCGGAAGAGTACGAAGTGCATGCTTGTTTGGGTTATATCACGATTTGAGGGTTCGGGGGCAGCGCTCTTAGCGGAGTCTGGGGCAGTGCCCCGGGCTATTATTACCCTTGAAAAGTCATGTCTTTTGGAGCAAAAACCCGCCTTTTTCTCGAAGTCATGTATTTTCAAAACCTGTATAATGCTAAAAATTTATGTCTTCTGGACATGTCCCTTGGATAAAAATAAATACCTGAAACTAGTCATACATCAGATTGGTTTAAAAAATCACCATATTTTCGCATTCTAAGTTCTTGTTTAATATTCTAATTTTATCCGATTGAAAATTTGATAAAACCATCAAAATAATTTCAATCTGATAGTGCTATCAGGACTTCAAAATCATCTAAATAATTCCCTATTTCCAACAAATACCTCATGATCAGTGATGCCAATCCCCATTGACAAAAATAAAATTCTATAATAAAATAAAATAAAATTATTTTATTAAAGAGAGAATAATCCTCACATATCTCGGAAGTGACTCAAACCTGAACCTTTAAATGTCATAGTTTTAATCTTAATTGCTAAGTTAAGACATTGATCATAGAATATACTCTTATCTTTGTACGCCAAAAACTACCATTCTATGTATATTATTATTAATCATTTATAATTTTACAACTTAAACTCTTCATAGGTATACTTTAATAAAAGATAATAAGGTCATCTCCAACCTCATTACTTTATATTTTCTACTCTAAACTCTATTTTTTTACAGTATTTACTCTACTAATACAATTGCTACAGTAAATTCACTCCAACTTATAACGTACAAACAGATTTTGGATCATTGCTATCAATAATAAGGCACTTTTATCATATATCGATGATCTTCCTCTATTTATGTATCTTGCTGGTATTTTATATATATATATATATATAGTTTTTGGATTATTGTTATCAATAATAAGGCACCTTTATTATACATAATACAAGCAAGATACATAAATAGAGAAGATCATCAATATATAATAAAGATGTCTTATTATTGGTAACAATTATCCAAAAACTGTTTGTACATTAGTGACTAATAAAGATATATCGTCCTAATTGCCTCTACGGCATACATCGTGTCTAACATATAAGTAGTTGTGTTGCTCAAGTTTTATGGATTAAGCAATAGTGATGGGTGTCGAGACCAGTGTTTTAAAAAGCGTTAGGCGCCAGGTGGGAGCTAGGCGCAGGCGGGGCTTAGGCGGGGTCCAGGCGGTATCTAGGCAGATTCAATTTTTTTATTATTTTAATATTTAATAATACATAATAATTATTATAATATAAATACTAATAGTCTAATACAATAAAATGACAACATTAACAACTCAGTTTAATATATAATAACATAAAAATCATGCTCTAATCTTAAAATAATAAAAAAATTGAATAGTAATCAGTCCCACGTATTGAAATAAAAATATATTAACATAAATAAACCAAAATATAAAAATGATATGTATGTGTTGGTCCTTTGATAGACTAAAAAGAAGTCAATCCCACGTATGTGGTGAAGTCCTAAAACACACTTTTGTTCCTTTTTCATGTTACTTTTTTTATTATAATATTAATTTTTGTTAATTAAAAAAAATCCCGTCTAAGCGCCGCCTAGTCACTGATTTTTAAAACACTCACATTTTAATTCTTTTTTCATGTTATTTTTTTATTAAAATATTAATTAAAAAATCGGCGCCTAGGCTGCCTAGTACCGCCTAGGCGCTGAAAAATCGCTCCTCTGCCTAACACTGCCCGATTTTACAAAATCGCGGCGGTGTTCCTAAAAATCCCGCATAGGCTCGATTTTTAAAACACTGGTCGAGACCACAAAAAATAATCCCTTCACAGAAAATTAACTTGTAGTAAGCATCAAGGACGGTATTAACTATGTAATTCTGAAAGAGAATGACTAAAGTGACTGGATTAGTTTCTTTGGAAATCGTTGAGGGTTTGAAAGTTGTAAGTAAAAGAGAGTGTAAAACTATTGTAAAAAGACTGACTTAACTAATTGAGAAAAATTATGTATCATAATGATAACAGGACAAGGGATAAACTACACCGGAACTTAGATTTAGTTATACTAGCGCTCCGCACCATACAACGTTAGCAACTCTTCCTTACTTTGTAGTCTCAATCTCCTTCTTACCTACCGTGATTCTCGAAGTCGCGCTAGAGAGCTAGTCGGAAAATAGCAATGAATATTAGAAAAGCTTAAACCCAGACCGATAGGCAGTGAAACTCCTAACAGACGTTTTATTGCTGAATCTCCAATCTTGGTGATGGTATAGAGACTGGTGTCACTCACTCTTCCTTAAGCACACTTATAGATGCAAAAGTTGGAGATAATAATAAATCACAAAGGTTTACCGTATGGTTGATCAAATAATAGAGAGACTAATGATCTAATAACAATAAGTACCGAGATCAGTAAATAAGTCACCTTGCGGATTGTTATGTTCAAGGTTGAGTCCTCACATTAATTAAACATGACCTTGACCCTTTCTTGGTCAAGTCACTATGAAATAAGCTAGACACGACTGAAATTAATGATGAATAAAGGTAAATAGACTGAATATAAAGTTGTGAATGAATAAAAAGAACTTTAAAACTAATTGCATATTGAAATAAACTTAAAAGCAAAACGGAATCAATATTGAAAGCATATTAAATCTAAAGCGTTTGAACACAGAAAATAAAATAACTCTAAATTAATTTGGATTTAGATTACAATTGATACTAAGAAAACTTAAACTACTATCTAACTTCAAAATGTTCAACCTTCTCTTCTTATGGGATTCGACCTACATTTATAGCCATGTGGCCGAATCCATTGTTCTTAGTCTTTGATTGTACTTGTTCCTCTTTGGGTCTTATCCTTAGCCTTTACTTGGAGATAAATGATAGAGTTTACCCTCTCTCCAAAATAGAGTTTATGAAGGAGGACAAATCTTCTTTGAACTAAAACTCCTTGAAAATAGACTTTGCCCAAACTGGTGACTTATCCATTGACTTTTATGCTCTTATCTTCCAACTAGATGTGTTTCTGACATTCTGGAATTTGCGAAAGTCACCGGGACTAGCTACTACTCTCGGTAGAAGTACAGGGATCTCGGTGGAATGCTGTTTTTGGTTGTTTTAACAAAATTTCCTTCAGATAACCTAAAAACCCGAAAATGATAGAAAGCAATATTAGCAAAGCCCATAAAGACTAAAACATACTTATTAAGATATAAAACTGAGTACAAAAATATGTTGGATTTACAACCTATTAAATTTCCCCACACTTATTCCATGCTTGTCCTCAAGTATGAATACAAAGATCAGGAAAAACAGAGAATAAGAACTGCACAAAGACCCTAAACATTTTCAGAAAGAGACTGAGATTTTTCACTAAGATCACGACAGAGTTCCTTTTCAAGAACCGGGAGTCCAACAAAAGAGTTATCCTTAAGAAAGTATAAAGACCTTGTTTGAAAACCCAAGAATTACTTTGCTAAATTTATTAAAGAGATCGAGTATCCAAAGGAAAACTTCACAATTACCTTCTTTATTGGTCCCTTTTGCTTGGTGGGGTCCCTAGATAGCCAAATATAAAAGATCACATATTTTTCTCTTTTTTCTAACTTTTCCAATTTTTTTTTGAATTCTGAATCTTTTCTATTTTTTTGGATTTTGGATCTTTTTCTTTGCGGAAATAAAAACCCTATGAAATAGTCATCGCCTAGTTACAAGCCAAGTAATGCTATTTCTTCTTCGGTCCTATGAAAGAGACTTCACCTAGTTGCGAGCCAAGTCAAGCTCTTCCTTCTAAAAGCGTACTTATGAAAGAGTCATCACCCTGTTGCTAGCCAAGCAATGTTCTTTTTAAGACTCAACAAAGCAGAAAATAAAGCAAGTAATTAAACCAAGTTTATTAAAATGAGCAATTAAAGGTCTCGGTGAAGGTCCAAGGGTACAGAGACCTCATTGAAATAAACCAAGTCTAAATGCATAAGGATAAAAATTAAACTCTAAGGTATTCATTGGGACTTAAATTTTACAAAGTGATTTTCAGAATTCAGTCAGTGGAACAAACTTTGCTTAAAATAGCTCTCGATGCCAAGTAAGGTTAGTTAACTCAATCACTGTTACTTGTTTAATTAATCATTATGAAGGCATCTCTCTTCTTTCTATTTCCTCATTTCTTTCCAACAGGTTAGAGTACAAAGAAGGTCATTGAGAAAATCAAAGAGAGAACACTGAAATTGGAAGTCTAAATTTTTTCATTTTGATTTATATACAAGAGAACTAAAATTTTTACATTGAAAGTACAAAATGGTAGAATTCAACGTAAAAAGCCCAAGTCCTAAAAAAATCAAAATAAGAAGAGCTAAAAGATAAGAAGCAAAAGATATATTTGTTAGATAAGAGGCAATTAGGGCGATATATCTTAATTAGTTATAATGTACAAATGGTTTCATATTATTATTATTAATAATAAAGGCATCTTTGTTATTTGTCAGTGCTTTTATTTATTTATGTATCTCGCTAGTATCATATATTTATAATATTATGTATATGCGCATTAATAAGACAAAGTCCGTGACTACTTTGTAGCATAAAAGTGCAAGGACATAGTGGGAGCTATGTGGTGTGAGAACTGCACATACGTTTTATTATGAATAGTCTAAAAATCCCTAGTCATAGTTTCATTGAGATTATACATCATGAAGCGGACAGACTAGCATATGTAGGCTTACTCCTTGGAATAGATCTAAGTAACCGATCTCACGAGCTGAAGGTGGTACATTGAGTTAACACATGTGTGAGCATGAGATTTTGTACCAGCTCGTGCATTCAATGATAACGGCTTTGCGGGATTTTATCCTCGAATCACACGATTTTCGATTATCTAGATGATCTCCGAATGGGAATGTTCCTCGTCGCCAAGTTGTGAAAAATAAAAACCTTTGGTAAAATTTATAAATAAATTTAAAAATGAAAAAATATATAAAATTACCATGAAAAAAGCTCGACTAAACTGGGCTCGCCGAACGGGTGAGCCCAATGTGTGGGCTCGCTAGATTCCAGCGAGCCATGAGGGCTTGCTAGAATTTCCAGTGAGACCGGCTTGAGCCCTATAAATAACAGGATTTTTTTGGATTGAGGGGGATTCAGAAATCAGAGAAAAATTTTATTTTCATAAGAAATAACAACAAGAAAAATCAAGAAAATATTTTCTTTCAAATAATTCGGATCCAAAACACATTTGAATTCCGAAACTTTACGATTTTTAAATCCACTTTCTTTCATCTATTTCTTCTTCAAAAATCCTCAGTTATTCTCGGGTCTAAAACAAATTAAGAACCCGAGTCTGATTATCTTTTGGATAAATAAACACTTATTTTTCCACACTAAACCACAACTAAAAAAGAACGAGGTATGCTCCCGGGGATCATACGGATACGTCGAAGTGGATTCACACTGAAAGGGTAAGCCTTTGAGTTCTTAGAGTTGCTTATTTCATGCTACTTGTATTTTTCTTCATTTCATTTTATATGTGGACCTAGAAATTATTTTCTTTTCTTTTATTTTGTAAATGTTGTTGTAACACTTCTTCTTCATCTTTAATTTCTTTAAATACATGTTAGAATACCCCAACGAAGGGAATTAAAATTATTCTCGGATAACAGACCTCACCTCTTGCCATGCGAGCAATTTTATAAATTGACCAACATATTTGTAAATAAAATGAATCATTTTATTCCTAAACAAGAATTCTCAATGATTGATGTTTTAAATTAGGTCACACGGGTCTTGTCAAAATCAAATCGACCATACATGTAAATATTCATGTTAGGTTATATATCTTGTGCTAATCCTTGTGGATGCAGGTTAGATGTATTGCCAGGTTTTATTTTCCTTCGGGTATTGCATTTTAGTTATCTTTTTCGGGGATTGTAATAAATAAATTAGGTGGGGGGTTGCATCCCTTGAGGTTATGTAATTTAATCTTCATTTTTCCACATTTATTTACCGCTTTATGTATGGATTTATCACTTTCTAAATATGTGTGAATCATGCATTATAACTTGAAAACGACATAAGTGCGAATATGCACAATTAAGAAATACGGTTTTTTTATAGATGTAATATAATGTGATCCAATAAGAAATAAGCAACTTATCCCGAATCCGAATCTCTGGGTCTTAGTGGGCCGTCCCCCGGACGTTAAGCCTCAGAAGACTTTAATTCGTGGAAAGTGCTCATCCAGGTGGCGACTCTACACTAAGAGATGACGGATTCGGGTTTGACCAACCTAAAAATATTTCTCGCTTTTTCTCAACCAAAACTTTCCGGGTCCACGACCCGTTACATTTATATTTTCAACTTAAACACCTAGGTGGACCGCGCCTCTCATTCCGCTGGCTCTTGGCCCATCACTCTGTGTCGTCCACTCGTAGTGGCGACTCTTCTGGGGATTTTTTCTGAAGACTTTTTTTTTTAAAGGTTTTAAATTATTGGATAAGTGCTGAAAATTATTGATCACATTATTCCTTATTTTCTTAATTATGACATATTCATGATATCGCATTGCAATAGAGGGGATTAGCTCGTAAGATTAAGGTACCCTATTACCGCAAAGCTTTCTCTTGTACTAATCTGCCTCCTTGAGAAAAGATAGTACTTGAGCGGGTGGAGCACTTGTTGCCATATCGCTTATACCTCCCTCGTTAGAACCCATTTGGGGAGAGGCTTGGAGTGTATTTTAGTGCAACAAGAACCTTCTACATCAGCAACCTATTTTCAAACCTCTTGTAAATAAATCACAAGCATTTTCCTTAGGATGTTACTCAACAAATGACCATGCATTATATTTTCCTACAGGTTCGCTCCTTAGTATCCTCGTGGTACTAAGATGAACCAAACTTAGGATAGAGACTAGCCAAAAACCCTAAGCTCGAGAGTTGTATGGTTGGAAGTTGGATATTATGTGCTATGTGCTACGTGTTTACTACTTTCAAATTATCATTGTACAAATGTCATGCTAACCACGAATTTTAGTGCAGACACTTAAACGTACATACTCATAATGTAAATATAATGTAACATAACATCTTCTCATAATCATACTTAGGATTAGTTGACACTCGAGATCATGTCACCCTAAGACAACATGAAACCACTTAGAATCATGAAGCATCATTCACCCCAATTTGTGTGATGTCCACTTGATATTCGACACTTTGCCCACACAAGGAAATCACACATGCCACATAGCCCAAATAGGGCAAATACCTACCGAAACCATTTTTTCCCACATTACATGATATCCCTGCTGAACATCCGAACCTAAGCCCACACGGGGTGAACTTATTTCAAAAACCTTACCTTACCAAATCTTCAAGGGTATACATCTAATACCTGAACCATTTTCCCACACGGGCAATGATTAATACATCACCACATACCCTCAAATACGATGAGCACATAGGCATCCGAAACTCCACCCTAATTGGGCAAGATAACCAAATCATTCATTCAATAGCTACACACAATGGTTATTTTCATCTTATTCGATTTCATCAATGTATGTCACACTGTTTACCCGAAATAATTTTGACCTTCTCATTCCATGAGATCCAGTCATAGTATGAAATCTCAAAATATCGATATATTACCATACGGGTAACTTGGTCACCTCACTTACACCACTCATATAACGAAGTCACATAGACATCGTACACATGTGAAATCCAACCCCAGGTGTTGGATTTTTATTTCCACTTGTTTTTATTTAACGACTAAACTGTTTGTTTCAAATGAATTGACAAATATATTATTCACATCATGGAATGCTAACCCCTTGTGAATGTAGCCATAACATTAAACATCTCACGCATTTTTCGCATCACGAATCATATCATGATTCCGAAACGCATGGTCTGACTACTTGTGTATCAAAGCCTGGTCTGCATTTCTCCAATCGTGGCCAATCTGGAGGGGGTTCCGTACATCGACTCAAGTGAGGACTCGGGTTCTGATTCAAATTCAATTCAACGTATGTCTTTCATAGCCAATCCACAAGAAGAAGGTGCGGGGGAGGATCACCCTATTGTTACGGGATAAAACTCTCAACAGACACATCAGTCGTCGGTGAGCGCCGAGATTATAGCTGCCTTGAACGCCTTTACAAATAGCGAATAGCTAGCATCGCTTATTCGCCAACACGCCGGGAGAGCTTAGAATGTGGTGTCCAACCCGGAGGTCACCCTTAACAACGACGATCCAACTAGCTGGCCTAAAATAGGGGGACCTCCTACCTCGCATGCAGTGCGCCCAAATCCTACCACCTTTTATCAGTTTGGGGCAGGACAAAGTCAGCCAAATTAGGCTCATATTGGGCAGCTAGTATATAACTTTGTCAATCCTTCCCAGAGTCAATTCTACCTGGGATAACTTAGGAAGATGACATTCATACCAGGGTCTTTTTACTAAGGAATGACCCAACAACCTATTCCTAGTTGGAGTATGTTAGTTACCTCACAGTTCCTGGCACCTCAACAGACCAATTTTGTGGAATTTCCCCAAGGGCAATATAGCTCTTATCCAAGCGTAGGGAATGCCATCCTCCAAAAACCAGGAATGGCGGAATTATGGCAACAGTTCTTGGCCACTCATGGCGGCCATCTCATGAATCCATACTTAGCGCAACCAAAAATCAGGGATGAAGATAGCTTACCCCCAAACTTTGCAATGCCGCAGTTTGAAAAGTATGTGGGATCTGGAGACCCACGCGCTCACTTAACTCATTATCAGATGGTGATGAGAGCATTAAGGGTCAGCGAATGGATGATGGCTAAGCTCTTTGTCATCACCTTGGGCCACCTAGTCAATGAATGGTACCAGCACCTTTCGTTAGACATGGCTACTAATTGGAATAGCCTTGCTAAGGCTATGATGGGGCATTATGGTTTCAACTCTCAAATAGAAACCACAATGCAACATCTAGAGGCTATAAGGCAAGAGCAGGGTGAGAGCTTCAAATCTTACTATGCACGTTGGATGGCTACACAGGTCAGGCTTCGAGCTTGCTTAACTCTACCAGAAATGATAACCAAGCTTTTGGATGATGCACTGCCCATCATAGAGGAACAAGTTTGGGTCATATATCTTTTTAAGCTATCAAGAAATGTTTGAGAAGGCGGACATGATGGTGCACTTTGAATCCATGGACACATCTGGGGGGCACTAGTACCAAAGAATAACCCATGGATGATGATGTAATAAATTAGTTTCTAGCTACTTTGCCCACAAGGCTTTCAAATTTTTAATAAATTGAAATTTGCTTACTTGTTTGATATTCTATCAATGACATCACGCATTCTCATAAGCATATACATAATGTTTTTAGCACATGTGACACATCATGTCATAAAATTAATTTGGGTATAAATGGATTCCCCAAAGTTACAATAAGTTCAAATGATTTGACTCTTGAGAAAAAGTGAGAGACAAACTAATCTACTTAGAGAACTCATGATAGAATTTGCCTCGCCAAAGGTGAAAGATCAATAGAAAGATCTCTAAGCATGAAACGTCCACTGACTCAGTAAATCAAGGAACTAAGCATGCAAAGATCAAAATGATCGAAGCCAGAATAAGACCAAAAAGTTCACAAAACAAATTGAGGTCAAACCACTAGCGCAATGTCAAAGATACAAAGAAGGAGTCAGATCATTAAACACGTCAACAACTTCATCATATAGCCCACCAACACTTATGGGTCGATCACTACATTGTGGAAGGAACGTCATTGAACGAAAATCATTCACTATTGATGGAATCAAGTTATCATATCTAATCTTCGACATATCACCTATCGTCGGAGAATAATTGAACTCAAAAGGAAATGCTGACGATCAAGACTCATCATCGCATACACCTCAAGCTAGCAAAGCAACATGAGCACCAACCAATCAATCAGAAACATTAAACAAGATAACAAATGAAGTCGAGGACATGGACGACAACCGATCTATTAAATCAACCAAGTCTTGCACAAATGCTATCACGCATAGGTGAAAGAAATAAATAGATAGAAATCAGTGCCAATAAAAAATAAGTTAGCCGGTCAATCAACACTCAGTTAGTTGAGCAAAAATTAGGGCCTCTTTTCAAAGCACAAAAAGAATAATCCTATGAGTTGAAAACCCGAAAAGGGTGGCTTAGGCAAAACTTAGGACATCGAGAGAACCACATTGGTTAGAAAACCTGAAAGGGTTAATTAATGGTAGGAGTCAAATCATTTGAAACATTTATACCCCTGTTAAGTTCATCAATGAATTGTCATTTTTGCTGAATCTTTATGAACATGCTTATGTTGATTGCTTGCATGAAAATGGTAGAATATCACAAGTAAACATCCAAAAAATAAAAATAAAGGAAAAAAAATGAGTCTGCTGGATTGAAAACCTGAAAAGGCGGTCAAGATAAAAGTTAAGACAAGGTTCGATAGATTGAAAACCCGTAAGGGTAGTCTATGTAAATATTAGAACCAAAGAAATATCAAATTCATCATCCTCTCCTCGGAACGATATGTGACATTATATACCTCCAACACTTCAAGCAAATGACCTCCAAGCGATCATCGCCAATACAATGAAGGGGTCAATAACTCATCTAGATCTTCCTTGAACCAGATTAAAACTCTGAATTTGAATCTGAATCAAGGAACCCAAAGTTGTCGCTCTGAGGAAGTCATCCATGGAATCCCTAACAAGACAAATCCTAGGGGTAACCATGCACCGACACAAGAGAAGGCTCCTCAATGAACGAAGCCCACAACACTTACAATAGACGAACATACATCATATGATAAATATTGTTCATAAAGTCATGCATACATTACATTCGCATCACGTCATTTACAGGTAAAGACGATGCCAAACTGGGGTGACAACATCCCAATAAATAAGAAACTCCACCTCCACTTAAGGAACCTACGAAAATCCGGAAGGATGATGGCCCACTCAAGCCTAAAGTCATCATAGCAACATTGCATCACAAAAGCCTCCTAGAATAACAGAACAGTTTTCGGGACATCCTCGAATTTCCATTAAACTTATTTATTTATCATGTTATTTTTTATTAAAGGAGGAAAAAAATTTTCTTCGCATAAACTCAATCAAATAATTAAAACATTCATCATAAAATATACTAACATTACATTCCTCTGATTTATCATAAGGAACAAGTCAACATCCTACTAAAGAAATTCAAAATACAACCGAAGAAGGAAATAGTTGCCAACTATTATAGTGACATCGTAGAAAGAACGGTCGACCCGCCCGTAAGGGGCATCAAGCACCATGGGATTCTGAAGAAAGAAATAGACAATCCCATGAAGACACGACACCAGAAAGGAAGGCTCACGTCATCACCGATCGGGAACAAAGAAATCACCAACCACACCGGTCAAGTATATTCTCAATCCCTCCGCTCCATTTCATGTGATCATACTAGTTATACAACCAGCTATGATCACATCAGGGGTAGCTGTAAGCATGGGATTTTGTACCAGCTCGCGCGTTCAATGATGACGGCTTTGTAGGATTTTTATCCTCGAGTCACTCAATTTTTGATTATTTGAAGATCTTTGAATGGAAATGTTCCTCGTCGCCAAGTTGTGAAAAATAAAAACCTTTGGTAAAATTTATAAATAAATTTAAAAATATAAAAATATAAAAAAATATATAAGAAATATTAGGAAAAAAGCCCAACTAAACTAGGCTCACCGAACGGGCGAGCCTAGCTCATCTGTTCGCTGGATTATAGCAAGCCATGAGGATTAGATGAGGTTTTTGCCTTAACCAAAATGGGTTAGTTGTGCATATCATTGGAGCTAATCCCAGATTGGAGACACATTTAAGGAGTTGTACAATTGGGTACACATGTCTCGGAAAAGAGAACTCGAATGGATTAACAATTACATGAGATGCAAGTGGACTGTTTCCAACCTTGGTTATCTTGTTATGACTTGACCTGCTATAGCGAGGGTCATGACAAGCGGCTATGGATGCTACCTACTAAGGAAAATTGGTCAGACCAAATTTCCCGAATTTAAATAGAAGTGGCTATTTTAATGTAAAAAAAAATAGTTGGAATTATGTATTTAATTAAGACCTTATATTAAATGCATGTACATATACTAATGTCTAAACAAATTCTATCTTAATTCTAGGTTGAATAAGTTCACTAACACTGATATGCATCCGATTGACAACAAGTTTTACAAAGGAGATAACTTTCATGAGTGGTTCAAGTGTGTGACAAGATTCCTAAAGAGCCTTGGTCTGGATTATGTACTAGATAATCCATATCCCGAACTCCTCGAAGAAGATCCTTTCATTTATCAAATTGATAAGTACGTGAAGCACAAAAGGGACTGCGATTTCGTAAAGAACTTCATGGTCAACACTATACTTCCAAGGTACAGGGATCTTTGCAAAAATATGAACCTGGAGTATATGATTATGCATCTTGTAATGATGGATGAACCCGAAAAATTCATGCTATCTGCAAGTTTAGCTATGTAGCTTGTAATGATGGATGAACCCAAAAAATTCATGATATCTGCAAGTCTTGGGGCTGACACCTCGGAGGTTGTTCTACGTTCATCCTCCCTTGCAATTTCCCTTTCTCTTCGTTTATCAGCTTCCACTCTATCCTCCCATGATTTCCAATCATGGGTGATTCTATCAACCTCGATGAACCTGACCAAAAATCCATACTCGAAGAAAACTTCCGTAGTTAACTCCGAAATTTCATCTTCATCAGTAAAGACTTCGGTGGCATAGGGCATTATCCCAATCTGGCCCAATAGATTTGCCATCATTCGACACCCGTATTCTGTTCGTCTTCATCAGTAAAGACTTCGGTGGCATAGGGCATTATCCCAATCTGGCCCAATAGATTTGCCATCGTTTGACACCCATATTCCGTCATTTTGGGATTTTGCACGGTAGACATGAGTGTCTCCATCATAATCCTTGAAATATCAATAGGTGTTCCATTCTAAATTACTTCCTACACAAACAATTCTTCAGGAATTACAAGATCGATAGTTGACTTGCCAAATAATGCTCCACTTAAGTAAAAGTGTAATGCGAGCAAACAAGGATCATGAATCCACAGGTTATTGGCAGATTCTTGTTTGAACTCGGTTTGGCTAGTCGGGCGATTCCATGTTGGTAAGGGATCCCATCCAGGAAGCATCTTGTTATGGAAATCCCTTGGAAATCCCATATACTTTTCTAGCGCTTTTCTTATCAACTTATACTCTTTCCCATGATGATGATGATAGACTAGGCAGTTCTTCCTATCGTTCTTCCATACCAATGTGACCAACATCTCCATGCAGTTGTCCACACTGTTACTCAGATTCATATTTGAGTAAATGATGAAATTAAGAATTCTAAGATAATACATTACTCTGTCATAAACACTAAGGCTGATGAAATTGTTCCTATGAATGGTATAGGAACTCTTAAATTCAGCATCCTTGATAACTTCAAAATGATCTCCTTCCTCACGAGAATGGATCGGGAATGGAGCCTCGTACCACTCTTGTGGGTTTATTGGCGAAACTAGATTGGATTTGTT
Organism: Euphorbia schlechtendalii; assembly: GCA_949673415.1. Lineage (NCBI taxonomy): Eukaryota > Viridiplantae > Streptophyta > Magnoliopsida > Malpighiales > Euphorbiaceae > Euphorbia > Euphorbia schlechtendalii. The sequence goes on from CATIWQ010440528.1 coordinate 17,613, forward strand.
TACGAAAACCATTGTAAGATGAAAAAAAAGTTTGAAAGAAATGAAGTAATTTTAGATCTGGAATAGATTTGTGATTGGAAAGGTAGAAATTTAGATTTCAGAAGTGAGTAATTGATGAACACATTTACATTAATTTTATAGAGGTGTGAGAAATAACCATCGAGTAACTGCTAAACTGTTGCAGTTATCGCACAAGTCACGATCGTGATTATATGTTGCGATTGTGACTTACAAAATTTGAGAAACAGAGAGTTTTAATCAGGGATTCACGAGTACGAATGGGGGTCGCGAACGTGAATAGGAAAAATAGAAGAATTTCTTCTATTTATCGAGAATTCAGACATAATAATATGACGTATCATCTCCAAGATGATTATTTCATATTCTTTTTCACATCCAAGTTAGGATTGAAAAATTATATAGTTTAAGAAGAAACAAATAGATATATTAGGAATATATGCCGTATTCTCCAGATTTTTTATCTCTAAGAATGCACTTGCCTTCTCCGGTAACAGTGCCAAAAACTTGATCACAAGATTTTGACTATACTTGTTCCGATAGGCTTAAATTCGGTAACGGTGACGAAAACCTTGTTCCCACTTTTCTACCGATAAGATAAAAGTTCAAAATACGAACAAGTATTGTCAATACCGCTTATCAAAATAGAAAAATGGTAACCACTGCAAGTATACAATTTCGATTTAATTTTAAAAGATATCGATCTCACAGGGAAGGAATTCGGTTCTAAGGATCAACTACAGTTACAAAACAAAAGAAATAAGATAATTTGTATTGGAGGGTTTGGACGATAGATAGATAAATAAATAGATGTATGAACAGACTAGAGAAAATGTAAAATATATAGATGTTTCCTAAGAACAAGTTTAGAAGAGAAAAACATGCAAAATCATCAAGAATATTTCGTACACTAAATAACTTCAACAAATACGGTTCTAGATGCCCTAATATTCAATAATTCACCGCAGAGCAACACATGAGATGACTTTTCTAAATCTAGGGTAAACGAATTATGACACTTATATGAACCTGGATAACTATAATATTATGCTTAGTACGGGTCGCTCTCACATAGCCATATTTAGCAAGTTACCACTCCAAAAAAGTTGGCTCACTAAACAGCATTATAATCACAGATCTAGTGATTATACATAATCTTATTAACCTCGAAATCACTCTTAAAGTTAACTCGAAAGCATATAACTTGATTAATATAAATGACGCAAGACGAAATACTATTTATGACACATAGACATATCATAAATTTCAAAATAGAAAGTATAAGCAGAAAACAGAGTAAAGTTGTAAGTTATGCAAGTGAAAGCTAAAGTTGATCAAACTGTATCCACTCTTTAATGGGAGTTGTCAATTCCCGTAATTCCTACGTCTACTTTGAATTCGGTCTCGACTCGTACAAAACATCCGCTATGATGCTATTCTTTATGAATTTCAAATAAAAGAATGTTGAAGAATGAAAACTTTTATTGATAAGTGCTTTGCAATTACACTCATACAACAAACGCTAGAATTTGTGTAGAAATATAGTAATCGAAATAGGAATCGAATCACTTATACATTTTTCTCACTAAGACTTTGAACATAACAAAATCTAGATATTTTCACTCTCTATCTATGCATGCATACTATCATTCAATGCCATACATAACTCACACACCACTCTCTACGAAATTAACTGGTCTTGAACCCTATTTATAGATTGTGAAGGGTTGTGTCTATCCAAATGATGAATCGTGTCCATTGGTGAAGGGTTGCATAACTTCAATATGATTGGATGGAAAGATTCATCCTCATCCACAATGGAAAGGTACCTTTTTATGATTGGTTGACTTCCAAAAGGTGTCTTTTCGATTGGAAGTTGATGGCGATTGATCATTTTTATCTAGCTGTTGGTTGTTGAAAAGAGATAACCAATAACCGTCGCTAGTCACGATCGTGAATCACATGTCATGATCGTGAATAATGATTTGTAACTTTCTGCTTATGAAGAATAACAAGTCATGACCGCTAGTGGGTGTCACGATCGTGACATGTCTTTTTCCTCATGTTTCTTCTTTGCAACTTTGCCAATCTTTGACAGCTTCGATCCTAAGCTAAATCCTTGTATTTCGGGCATCTTTTTACACCTTTTTCACTCTTTTTCCATAGAATTCCATCTTTGATCATTTTACTCCCAAGATTCACCAAGATTCTACATTTTCATCAACAACAACTACATACCATGTGAAATCTTTTATATGAAGTATAAAATGAAGCAAAACCATATCGTTTTATGATTGAAAATGTTATGATAATAAGTGTAATTATACACTTATCAAGTCTCATTTATATGGCCTAGATGACAATGCCATAAGTATCAGGATTTCTCATAATCTAATCTCGATTTCTTAACAATGTTCATATTTAGAATTTCAGTTTTAGTATCTAGAACATAAATGCCATCAACGGTTCCACAAGCATAAAGAACATTATCACGTTGAATTTGACAATTATTATTAGAAAAAAAATCTCAAATCCCTCTGTTGTTAAACGTGCAACATAAATAATATTCTTAGTGACAGTAGGAATATAATAGCAATTTTTCAAAACTAAAACTAGGCCACTTGGCAAATGAAGGCTATATGTCCCTACAACTGTTGCAGTAATTTGTGCTCCATTTCCAACTCTTAGGACCATTTCCCTATTTGCAAGCCTTCTACTATTCCGCAATCTCTACACAAAAGTACAGATATGAGTACTACAACCAGTATCCAATAGCCAAGTAGACTCATAAGTTGCTGTAGAGAAACTCTCTAGTATGAACATACCTCCAGATTTTCAAGTCACAGCTTTCATCATCCGATGAGCTTGTTTCAAGAGAAACATTTCCCCTCTTCAATTCCAACTTCCTCATGAGTTTTCTCTTGACTTATAAACATTTTAGTTTCTTCAACTTAAGGTCCTCAGCATTTGCTTGATCTTTGAGCATCTTCTGGAGAGAATCATATTTATTGGGTAATACCATCAATACCGTTACACTCAAAGGCAGCTCACTATACTCAACTCCCATCTCTCTTAATTTCTTCGAGTTGTCATAAATGTTCATAACCAACTCTACTGTTGAGGTGTCTCCCGCAATTTACTGTAGAACAATTCATCTTCTAAACTTTCCACTGATTTGAGATGATGAATCATGGTTGCGAGATCCAACCCTTTGTACACTCATGTGTTCTTTGGGAGCATGTGGTTTAACATGAGTTTTGCTACAAACTCATAGTTTCCCTTGTGCTCCTCATAATCATTCATCTCACATGCAAAAGCATTCTTATCAAGTGTTTGGGACTAGGATAAGTCAAAATGTAATCTAGGTAGTAGTTCTGAAGAACTCCTCTAACAGTCTCAAACCACTCATTGAAGTTATAAAAATCATATTTTATTTCAATAAGAGGACTGATGTCAATGCTAGTATTTTCATTAGTGATCATATTCAACCTAGATATAAGATATAATTTTTTAGACATTAGTATGTGTACATGCATTTAATATAAGGTCTTTAATTAAATACATAATTCCTACTATTTTCTCGACATTCAAATAGCCCCTTCAATTTAAATTCAGGAAATTTGGTCCGATCAAATTTCCTTAGTAGGTAGCATACATAGCCACTCATCATGACCCCCGCTATAACATGTCAAGCCATAAAAAGATAACCATGGTTGGAAACCGCCCATTTGCATCCCATGCAATTTCTAATCCATTTGAGTTTTCTTTCTTGAAATGTGCGTACCCAATTGTACGACTCCTCAAATGTGTCTCCAATCTGGCATTAGCTCCAATGATATGGACAACTAACCTATTTTTGTTAAGGCATTAACCCCATCTAGTCTCATGACTAACATGTTAAGGGAAGGCATGTTGTACATGTGCTTACATTCGTTAATAAGGTTCATATTACAACTTATGACGGGAAGACAATCTACCGCCTTAATATTGTTGTAGGGATTTTATTGGTACCGCTGGTCTCGCCCTAGTCTAGGTCTTATACGATGGATATGATTATGATAATAATAATAATTCCGGGCTATTTGGAATTATTAACTCTAAGGGAACATGCTCAAGACTGGAACATCATAATCATTCCATTATACCAAGACTCCATATAGCATGCAAAACAAATAAGGTTCATGTTTAAGTTCTTGCACCTATGTCTATAAGTTTTAATTTAACAATTTAAACCACATTTCTAAAATAATATGTGGAATCCAATTCCCATACTTGAAATCAACTAAGTCATGAAAGTCCCTTGGGTACACTTAAACCTAATACCGATGGAGATTTCCAGGTAGGAGAGGCCTCCTTAAAGTGAATGAGCAGCCAAGTCCAATCCTTGTCAAAATAACCACGGGCACTTCGATTTGTTGTGCCATGGACAACTATGATATAAAGATTTCATTCTTTAATTGAGTGAAGTACGGGTTGACCCTCAATTAAAGCATTTACATGTGTGGTAAAACATTGTTAATTTATATGATAATCACGTAGACTAAGTTTGAGCAAAACCTTAATCTAGTTATCACATCATTTTCTATAACTGGAACTGAAACTTAAGTCATGCATAGCATACTTCAATCAATTCATAGAAAATACCAATTTCAACATATTATGATAAATCATGCATAGCATAAGGTAAGCTTTGATACAACTGCTGGTTGATCAAGACACTAATTAAACATGCAACGTTGCAAGGTGGAATTTAAAAATTAAATTAATCTAAAGGATCTCCTAAGCATGCCATGATTGATATAATCTAATTTGAAACATTCCATAGATGCCAATAGTTTTATAAAACTTATAAAAGAAACCCTAACATTTAAGTTTAGAACATTACTAGTTGATGTGTGCCTCTCTCTTCAATTTGGATGCGGCATTCCCTTAGAGCAATTTGGTAGAACTCCGTGGCACTAGCCTCCAAACTAGGATAGCCTCTACGATTGATCCATACAGATCTTCACCGACCAAAACCTCGATTGAGGTAGAACCCGTTGATAGACAGCAACTGCAAGACTGCTCGAAGACCAACCTAAAAATATTAACCGAGAAGGTACACTTCAAAATAGAAAGAGACTTCTAAAGAATTCTTCATTGCTTAGAGAAACTTATGGAGGATCTCGAAAAAATCTCATGAAGAAAAGATGTCGAACTCAGAGAGAAAGGCTAAGCTGAAGTAAATTGAAAAGGGGAATGAGAACCACTATTTATAGAGGGAGGGGAGTTCAAAACTCCCCTCAATTAGCAATGTGGGATGGGATAAATCCCATCCTACCTGTGGGTCAGCTCGCAGAGCTCTGGCTCCGTGTGGGTCGACCTGCGTGCACATTCTGCTTATGCAGGCTGTGTGGCGACTTGCAAGGAAAGCCCTAATGGGCTTGCTTTGCCTACAAGCAGAGCTTGCGAGCCGCTAGCGGGCTTGCATAAAAGGCACGCACAAGAGCTGCCAAAGGCAGCGCTTGCGGGCTTACTGCCCACTAGCGCACGCTGGCCTAGCTCGTGAGATAGCGGCCTGTGAGCTTTTTAGCTCACGGGGTAGTCACGCAAGCCCCACTCTGAACAACTCGTGTTCGTTTAGGGCCCACTCGTAACGGGAAAAATTCCCTTGATTCGCTCAGTGTAATTTTCCCAATTTTCTCCTTTAATCCATTTAATTATTAAACTGGTCTAACCAATTAATAATTCTTTCAACGAATTCGACAACTTAAATATTCTCGGCATAGGCCCAGTCTATAAATTCTTTACTTAGTCTGGTAAAGACCCAAAGTGTTTAATTCTTAATAAATTTGAAGTCTAAATATATATTTAAAAAGTCGACCACATTACATAATAAATCATAAGAAAATAAACATTGAACTTGAGATGCAATGTTCGACATTCAAAATAAGAATATAGATAAAAACATCAAAGTCAACAATATATGGTGCTATTTCATATTGTTCTTCAATTTATATACATACCTTTAGAGTTACATGGTTAGTAAAACTACAAAAAAGGACTGGGTATAAACCCATAATATCCATATACCATAAAATATAAACTATAATTTTTTATAAAATATAGAAAATATTTTAAGGTTTCGAGAATAATTCGGGGAATATTTATGAATTCTCTAATGAATGTTTATCGGTATCGGGTTCGGGGATTCATCAGATTGGGGAGTACATTCCCCATCTCCATATCCATTAAGATTTTGGGTACAAAAAATTCTCCATTCACTACTAGTGGGGAATTCTTATCGGGGAATCTCCATTCCTATCAGAGCGGATCTCCATCGGATCCAGAGATTCCCTGCCCCATTTTCAACCCTAGTCGAGACCACCAAAAATAATCCCTGCACAGAAAAATAACTTGTAGTAAGTAGTAAACAGGGATCGATCCTCAAACGGTATTAACTATGTAATTTTGAAAGAGAATGACTAAAATGACTATATTGGTTTCTTTGGAAATCAATGAGAGTTTGAAAATTGAAAGTAAAAGAGAGTGTAAAACTATTGTAAAAAGACTAACATATTTATTGGGAAAAACCATGTATCATAATGATCACTAGAAAATGGATAAACTACAACGGGACTTAGATTTAGATGTACTAACGCTCCACACTATACATTGTTAGCAACTTTTCTTTACTTCATATGGGGACTATGCTTAGTGGCTCAATCTCCTTCTTACCTATTGTGACTCTCGAAGTTAAGTCAAAGAGCTCATCGAAAAATAGCAACAAATATTATAAAAGCCTAAACCCTAACCAATAGGTAGTGAAACTCTTAACACACGTTAGATTGCTGAATCTCCAATCTCGGTGACGGTATAGAGACGGGTGTCACTCACTCTTCCTTAGGCACAATTATGGATGCAAAAGTTGGAGATAATAATAAATCATAAAGGCTTTCCATATGGTTGATTAGACCACAGAGAGACTAAGGATCTAATAAAAATAAGTACCGAGATCAGCAAATAAGTCACCTTGCGGATTGTTGTGTTCAGGGTTGAGTCCTCACATTAATCAAACATGACCTTGACCCTTTCTTGGTCAAGTCACTATGCAATTAGCTAGACAAGATTGAAATTAAAGATGAATAAAGGGAAAGACATTGAATATAAAGTTGTGAGTGAACAAAAAGAACTTTAAAAACTAATTGCAAATCGAAATAAACTTAAAAGCAAAACAGAATCAATATTGAAAGCAAATTATATCAATAAGAGTTTGAAAATAGAAAATAAAATAACTCTAAACTAATTTGGATTTAGATTACAACTAATACTAAGATTACTTAAACTATTATCTAACTTTGAAATCTTTAACCTTCTCTTCTTATGGGATTCGACCTACATTCATAGCCATGTGGCCGAATCCATTGTTCATAGTCTTTGATTGTGCTTGTTCCTCTTTTGGTATTATCCTTAGCCTTTACTTGGAGATAAACTATAGAGTTTATCCTCTCTCCAAAATAGAGTTTATGAAGGAGGATAATTCTTCTTTGAACAAAAACTCATTGAAAATAGACTTTGCCCAAAATGGTGACTTATCCATTGACTTTTATGCTCTTATCTTCCAACTAGATGTGTCTCTAACATTCTGAAAGATTATGAAAATAGTGAAAGTCACCAGGACTAGCCACAGTGGAAGTACCGGGATCTCGGTGGAATGCTATTTTTGGCTTTTTTAACCAACTTTCATCCAAATCACCTAAAAACCCCGAAATGATAGAAAATGGTAGTAATAAAGCCTATAAAGACTAAAACATGCTTATAAAGATATAAAATTGAGTACAACAACATGTTGGATTTACAACCTATCAAATAGCTTAAAGACTATCGGGGCCAAGACTAATAAGAGTGCAATTGATTTGTCCAAGAATCCAATTCAACACAGCAGAATGAAGTATATAGATATTAGACTTCATTTGATAAGGGATTATGTCTTGAAGAAGGATGTGAAACTTATCTATGTTCCTACCGGGGAGCAAAGAGTTAATATTTTCACCAATCCTTTGAGTAAGGACTTGAAGAAGCAATTGGAATGAGTTATCCACTATAATCCTCAAAGGATTATAAATTAGAGCCTTTAATAACTAACACAGGTTAACTGTATATGTTGTTAAGTGTTAACATCTAAGTAAAACTTTATTTGTTTGTCAAGTGAATTCAAAATCAAATTACCAACTGCTACATCTGATTCAAAATTTTAAAGGTGAAAACTATTTTAACTTCTGCGCATTCTTCCATGAATCATGTTTCTTATTAAAGCAGTTAAGGATTTATCCTTAACAAAAGTAATAACTATCTAAAATTTGTTAACCTACCCCTAAGCTATTGTTGGAAGTCAATAAAAAAAACCCCCTTAAACCTCTCTCTTTCTCTTTACGTTCACAAACTTTCTAAAGTTATTTCAACAGACAAATTTTCTAAACCTAATTCTTAAATCTTTAATCAATTGGTTGCTAACAAAAAATTATTATTCTTGAAGCAAAACCATCCAAATACAAGAGAATGAGGTTCCCTCTTACACCCGTAAAAGTCCTACCCTAGCCTACTCCATTAGATGATTTTCTAAGTGAAATTGAGCCCTACAAATCCTTTACTAATCATCACAAGATCTGGAAGTGGATATCCATTCAAGATCTTACCTATCCTGAAGTGGTTCAGCAATTCTACGATAATCTTCAAGAAGGTGAAGATGATAAAGGCCATTTAGAGTTTGTTGTTGAAGGATGTACTATCACCATAACTCTCTCATTCCTCTCAAAACTAGTGGGTTTCAGCAATATTGGTGTTGATCTCAAGCTAGGATGTGAGAAGAATATGATTAAAGAACAAAGACTTACTTGAATCCCTAAAGGATGGTTTGGTCCCCACAAGTCTACTAACTGGTCAAAAACTATAAGAAATATGCAATATGCTATATCGAGGGTTTTTTAACAATTGTTCTTGGTCTATAATGAACCTACTGCCTATGAGTAGTGTTTAGTGTATCACCTTGTGGAGAAGAAGGATGTTAACTAGGGAATAACAATCATCCACCACATTAAGAACCACAAATATACAATGGGAAGCTTGCTCACTAGAATTATCAACTACTATGAGATTTATGTTAAGAATCCTAAGGGTGAGGTTAGTCCCAAGGTTAATCAAGAAAGCTTTGATGGCCTAGAATGGGCAGAGAAGTGGATAGAGAGGAGGCTCTGAGGAAGGCAGAGGTCAAAAAGATCGTTGATCAACAAATGAAAGAGCAAGAAAGGAAGAGGGCTAGTGGTAAATAGGCTATAAAAGTCAAGTTAGAACCTCTGACAACTGAAGTTAGAGACCTTAAGAGGAAAAGGGATCTTGTGTTGGTAGAGAAGGATGTCCCTAAATAGAAGAGAATCAAGGGAAGTAGAGTTGCAAGAGAACAATATGAATTAGTGCCTAGAAAGGCTACTAAGAAGGTGGAAGCAACTATAAGAAAGCATCAGAGGGAGAAAATCGTCTGAAGCAAGCATTTGTCAAACAAAGAGGTGCTTTTCCAAAGGACAAGAAGAAGGAAGAAGGTAATGAGTTGCCTCAAAAGCTAGTTTTGAGAAAAACTAACCTGAAATGGGATAAAAAATATAGAGCTTCAACTAAAGCTATATCTTCTCCTCCTCTTCAAACTAATAGCTCAGAAGATGTCAAGATGTCAATCAGTAGTTTGGCTAAGAAAAGGAAGAGGAGCTCAGAGACTCCTGAGGAGAAGAAGGGGCCTACAAAGAAGAGCAAGATAGCAAAGGCAAAGTTAGTATCTTGGAAGCTGAACTATGATAAAGAGGTTGCAAAGAAGCACGAGGAATAGGGTTTGGCCAAGGCCACAGAGAACAGCTTGAAGGAAAATTTTGGTATTAGATCTTCCAAAGCTATAAAGATAATTATAGAGAATGATGAAATAGTTGCTAAGAAGAAGAAATCTCATACTCATGATGACTTAACCTAGAAACTGAAGGGAAAGAAGACATTGATCTCATCTAAAGGAAGTGACTCCGGAGCCTTTGAATTAGAATATGAGCCACTTACAGAGGTAACTGAAGAGATACTACCTCTAAAGATTAATAAGACCCATATACCTCCATTCTCTCCTTCTTAAATTCTCAATTCACCAACCTCATCACCTAAACATTATCCCTAATCCATGGAGTCTCCTTCTCCTTGAAATAAACCAAATTACCTTCTCCATCTCCTAAAAAATCACCAAACCTTCTACACAAAATCAACACCTCCCAAAAATACATCGCCACCAAAATCACCTCCTAAACAACCTTCTCCTTCTAAATCTCTACTAAACACCAACTTTCAAGCTAAAGATGCTGAGAAAACCAAAATCGAATACAATGAAGCAACTGTTAATACCTTTGGAGGATCAAGAGGAAGTTAATAAAGCCCAGATAGTAGGAGCTAAGACTGAAAATTCTAAGAAGTCCAATAAAGCCTTACAAGTTGAGATAAATATTATTCATGATGATAAAGAAACAATGGTGGAAAACATTATGGAGGCTTTAGTGGAGCATAAACAAGCCAACTCAAATGACCCTAAAAAGTCCTCAAAGGAAGAAGATGCCGAGTCAATGGATAAAACTGCTCTCATCTCTGAAAAAGATTAACATTATTACCTTAACAACACAGATGCAGTCTCAAAATGATTCAGTGAATGTAGAGGCATGTAATGTTAATCTTCCAACACAATATAATGTTGTGGATAATGAGGCAAATAACTCTGATGAGAAAATTTCTCCCCCAACTGGTTAAAATAAGTTTGCAATCAATTTGGATGAACATACTACTACAGATTCAGAAACTAATAAAGATGAATTGAAGGTCCTTGGGGTAAAATCTACTGATAAAGTGGAGTTGAAAGAGACTCCATAGGGAAATTTAGTGCTAAATGAGGAGTTGTAAGAGACTTAGAGGGAAACTACCAACATTGATGAGATAAATTCACTACTTGACTCCCGAGATAGACCAATTCTTGTCCCTCCTACCAATGATGAGGACGTAACTGTTAAAGCAATTATCAACGCTCAGTTCTACATAGCTTCTCAACTTGTTGATATTCAGATTACACTCTTGGTGATGACCAATACTATAGCTGCTCTTCAAACTTCACAAATTCACAAAGAGTTACTTAAGAGTGTTAACCTTTTGATGCGTAATGTTGCAAATGTTGAATCAGTAGCAAGGCATCTTTCTCAACCTATTACATTAGCATCTGAACTCTACAATACTATCGTACCATCTTTGGAGGGGAGATTATAGCAGTATAAGACTATACTAAAAAGTCAAAACCACATGGTTGAGGGAATTAAACATCTGGCATATAATCAGAGGATTTAGAATGAAGAGCAAAGTCATGCTAATGACAGAGCTGAAGAAAGCATTTCCATCATTGAGCAAGCATTTAGAATGGATGTCAATTTTAGGAGTGAACTGGAGACTATTCAAAGGTCTACTTGTTATGAAATAAAAGTGTAGAGTTGGGGACTATGGAAGAATTTGAATCAGAGGATGAATGACCGAACAAAGAAGGTGTATGATAATCACAAGATTGCTTAGAAGAATCATAGAGTAGTATTGGATATAATTATCTTATAAAAAGTTGTTAAATTAACCACCTCTACCTGTTGCAAAGATGTGATCTCTCAGGTTGTATAACACTTCAAATTAGCTAAGGTGGATATTGAAACTAATATGGAAGAGCTTCTGAAGAAGATTCTCTCCCCTTGTATGAATTGCTACAATTATTGAAGGTCATTCAACTCAGGTTATAGGGGAGCCTCTAAAGGAAAGACTCAGGGATATGAAATCTTCAATAATTAACCAAAATATCTCCTCCACTTCCACCATCACAGATAAAATCCAATAGTGCAGTGGGGGTTTTGATTCATTATCTCTCTATGAAGCCCAATTCTATGAGCATGAAGGCTATGCGATCCTCTTCCTTTGGAGATTCATGAATTTCTTCATTTCTTCTGGGCTCTAGATATAAAGGCAGTAATTATAATGATGAAAGCTCTCTATCCTTTTATCAATGAAGATATTGCAGAGCATATGGAGGTTGTTGTGCTTGAATTTTAGAGAGTGACTGATAATTTCACAAAGTTTCTGTGGAACTTTTCTCATTCACCTGAAGAAATTATCGGTGCTTATAATCAAGGGGAGAAAATGTCACATAAGTATAAAAATCAATGGATGAGGCATATGAGAGGAAATTACTTAAAGCGAATTCAACAATGGAGATCTAGTCCTAGAGCATCCTCTCAGAATCCTTAAGTTAGCTTAAAGAAGAACCTATGGAGCTTAATTATGTGTCCTCAATAGCAGAATATCATAATTAAGCATATGCCTCAACAAACACAGAGGAAAAGATATCAAAGGAGGCAATATCGTAAAAAGAAGTAGCTAGGATATGTTATCTAGCAAACTATTTTTCTCCTTGGCTAGTTAATTTTTCCTTGTACTTTGTAAACATTTCATTTACCGTATCAACTGATTGATCATTGAGATATCTTAATAAAACTCTGAATTATTCAGGATAAAAAAATCCAATTATACTACTTGTATGTTTTTAATAAAAGTTACAAGAAATTACTCAAAGTATAAGTAGTCTTTGATTATGGGGAAGAAAATTTAGAATATCATAATGAAGAAATTGAAGACTTATACTTCTTGCCTAATTCTCATGTAAGCATCAAAATGGGAGAGATTGTTGAATCTAGATCTCAAAGGATGCTCATAAGATGTTTTGACTCTTACGATGAGAATTATCTCCAAAGGAAATAACAAAAGTCAGAGGCAAGTCAAGTAAGTATTGAATCTAAAATAGTATTAAGGCCTAGCCTAAAATTGGAAGCTTCTATATGCGTTAAAAGCTATAAGGATCAGAAGCTGTATCAAAATCTTCATGAGTGAAGATTCCTTGGAGGCTAGAAGAATGTCTTAAAGGGAACTATCCTTTGAGCTAGTCAACTTAAGGACAAATTAGATGTGAGATATTTATTTCAAATTTTTTTGAGAAGCAAATCCCAATGCATCACATGAGTCAACTTCACCATGCCCTAACATTTAATTTAGTTGTGCAAAAAAAGTATAATATCTGAAAAGGACAAGCTAATGTTTATAGCAAATATACAAAGCTACATTTTCTCCTCTACAATAGACAACACTCATTGTGGGGACCATTTTTTTAAGCTTCTCCATAACAAGGCTATATCTCCACCTAAACAAATAATCAAATAAATCCAAACAACTTGATTAAAATAATAATTTGTCCTTAAGCTTCTTAGAGATAACGACTTGATTTTAAGAGAGGCAACAAGAAGAAATTAACTACAATCCAAGTACAATGGGAAAAATAAAAGCCTATATGAAGGAGCAAGGTTTCAACATAAGAACTTGGTAAAGTTTTATCAATTCTTAGAGCATTTTGTTTGACATTTTCTGCTCTAGTTTTCTAGTTTATTGATATTTTGTTCGACTATATTTTTCAATTTTTAAATGCTACAAATCATATCAAAATCTTTATAATTTCAGCTACTAGTTTGTAGGGAAGTTTGTTATGTTTTTCTTGTATTTAACGACTACATTCAATGCAATATACACATCAATTTTCCTTCCATTTTGTTTCTTATATGTTTATGGTTATATTTCTTTTCATAAATTACAACACATTCAAGCTATCTCTCAACTAGACCTGCTCGCGGGCAGGGTAGCCCACTTCAATGGGCCGGGCTTGGACACTCTTTTTTTTAAAATGCTCGGCCTGAGCCCTAGCCCGTCAAAGCCCGAAGATTTATGGGTCGGGCTTGGTTTTTATATAAATATCCAAGCCCAGCCTGAACCCGGCCCGACGAATAATTTTATTTATTTATTATATATTTATAGATTAAATTTATAATTATTTTAAGATTTTATATGTTATCCTATAAAATTTTTATACTTGATTACAATAAATGTTACTATTTATTAAAGATTTTAAGTAAACAATGCAATTATATTAAAAATTTAAACATATTTTGACTTTTTTTTATATTTTTTCTTTAATTTAATAAAATATATTATAACAAAGAAAAATATTCATGAGCTTGGGTCTGGCTTGTGAATGACTTTGTTAGCCTGATCCAAGTCCGGGCCGAGCTCGAACTTCTAAAGTATGGTCTTGGGCCGGGTTTGGGTTAACATTTTTTATAAAAAGCCCGCCAAGCCCGACTCGAACCCAGCCTGGCCCGGCCTGCTTGATGAACAGGTCTACTCTCAACGATGTCTAACTTTACTTTCAATCTCTAGCAAACAACCATTCAAATATGTTTGTAATTAAGTCTTACTGAAACAAAGTTCAAAAGCTCAAAATTCTTTCATTCAATATTGTAAACACTAGTTTTGTTGTTAAGTTAGTGTGAGGAAGCTTAGATAAATTGTAAGGATTGTACTTTGTGTATTGGTATAGCTTAGAGCCTAGATGTTGTGAAGACGATATTCACTTATTGGTAAAGCTCAAAGCTGGGATCTAAGGATAATACTCAAATCTCTAATCAACAAAACTGTAGTGGTATGTATCTCCACTCAAAGGAAAATCAATAGTGGATTAAAGTTTGAACAGAGTCTCCAAGGTCTTGATTAGACAGAGGATGAACAACGATAAAAACATTGTGTTTGCAATCTCTAGACCCATTACTAATTATCTGTTATAGTCAAAACTTGTTAAATATACAAACTGATGAGGTAAAGAGATTGCTTCAGTGGACAAACTCTGAGGAAAATTAAAAACTAGTTTTACTCAGTAACTGCATTAGAGGCTATTTAATCAACATTCCGCACAACCTCTGAAGTTAGTGAAAACTCGAAAAGAGTCATCCATTCCTCTCGCTAACTTGTTATTTACCCTTTTTGGCTATTAATTCAGAAATGTTCAAATGTGTTCTTTTTTCTAGTTAGTTTTCTTTTTCTAAGGTGTATTTTTTATTTTGTAATGTTTTATTATGTAATTTTTAAATTTATTTTAGAATTTATATTTTATTGTATTGATGTAATGCATTTTATTTTCTTTATATTATAAAATTTTAAAATTTGTTGTATATATTGATATTTAATTTATATAATCTAATATAATATATAAATTAAAAAGTATTACAGTAAAATATAAATATATAATATGTTATAATAATTATTTAAAATATATTCAAATCATCATTTGAAATATCTCATCCCTTACTCTGTAAAAATAAAGTATGAATTTGAAGTAGGGTTGAACTTCAACCCTACTTCAAAAAAAAAAAAACATTTTCTCCATATATGTAGAATGCCATTGAAGATGGCTTTAGAACTACATGTAATATATGTAAAGCAACATCTCATGTTATCAAAAGTTCTAAACCATATAAGAACTTCATCGTACTCCATAACACGAATAAGTTTTGCATGTTTGAACCAGTGTGGTTTAAAAGAGATAGATCGATGTATCAAATATGAAAGTTCAAAATATATATTTGACAGGAAACAGATGAAACTTAATCCAACAATAAAACTATCGAAATCATGTAGCATAACAACTTATACATAGTCGAAGAAAACAATACTCAATAAAATATCAGATATGGATTATTTCACAAAAAAAATTAAAAACACTTCAACTAAAAAGATATCAAAAAATAAAAATTGTTGGGAGGTGGGAAACAATGGTCAAAAGAATTTCTTATCTTCCTAAAAAATTTCTTATTCAAATAAGCGAGGAAGCAGGGGTAGCTAGGATTTCCTAAAAAATTACATAATACTTCAACTTTGTATAAACACCTTATACTTATAAGCTAGTTTTAATAGTATTCCAAATCTTTATCTTTTAAATAGTACATTGTGTTAAAAAAAAAAAACTCCCACACAATAAACAGTAATAACCGGTTCAAACGAGTCCAATTGACTCACAAATGTAATGAAATGGAAAGAAGCAGTCAAATTTGATACAAATAAATGCCAAGTCAATTTTTGAGACATTATATATAT
>CATIWQ010440543.1:0-13458 GCA_949673415.1 Euphorbia schlechtendalii
GCCTCCTAAAGATTTCTTCTTTTCAACTTATTCAACAGATCATTCAGTTCAGTTTAGTTTTGGTTCAATTTCACTTTCAGTTTCAGTTTATATATTATTGTAAATATTATTAAACTAATTATATATATATATATATATATAATTATTAGAATGAGAAAATAAAACAAAAATATTAATCATAAATAAAATAAATGCAATAGATCGAGAGATTTTTATACCCACTATATTTTTTGTATCAGTAGTACTAATTTCATTTCTACTCGTTATTCTTGGATCAAATCATCACCCTTTGCTGCTAAATTTGTCACTGACCATCAACCAGTTTGACTTAAACTAGTCAAACACTTTTTTTTAAAAAAAAAAAATTTGTCTCATTTGGGCTTACATTAAATGAAAAGGAAAATCCCCAACCCACCCTGGATGTGACTCGAACCTGGGACTTCTAGAGTTCGCAGCTTCCATCTTAGCCACTAGGCTAAGACCTCAATCACCAAACTAGTCAAACACTTATACATATGTGCATTGATGCAACATTTCAACTAATACTCCAATACTTTACAATCACATGAATGCATCGAACCTCCTTGAACTTTTCCCTTAACATCTTGTTACAACAACCCTGAACTTGAGTAATACACAATATAGGAATACTAGATAAACTAGGAAACATCAATACAAGAGATATACTCTAATACATATAACTATTGAATTTGCCAAAAATGCACCACTTTGCTCCCATCAGTTACACGTGTCAGTTTCCTGAGATATCATTTTTCTTTCTTCAACTAGAATTTGATACGTGACATTGGGAGGAACTGATGCATTTTTTACAAGTTCAAGGAGTTTTGGAATTTTTTAAAGTTTCGGAAATAAATGAACGTTTAGAGATAAATTCATTGCTCGTGAAGTAATTAACACAGAATAGGAAAACCCATCTCATTCTAGAGAGTAGGTGTAATTCAATATATATAGCTGCTAGGGTTTTTACATATTTTCAAATACATCCTTTAGACAAATATATTAAATGGTGTTCAACATAATACATTCTATAATCCCCCCGCAAGTTGAACAGGGGTGGCAACCACAACCAACTTGGTACGTAGAAGTCGAAAACGAGTAGAAGAAAGAGGCTTCGTTAAGACATCTGCAACTTAATCATCCGTGGGAATGTAACTAACAGATAGTTCCTTGGATGCTATTTGTTCACGTACAAAATGAAAATCAAGCTCGAGGTGTTTTGTGCGATTACGGAACACCGGGTTGGTGGTGAGATACGTCGCACTAAGATTATCACACCACAATACAGTACTAATTTGCAACGGCAAGCTAATTTCCTGGACAAGCATGGCAATCCAACTGAGCTCGGAGGTGGCGGTTGTGAGGGCGCGGTACTCCACCTCCGTAGACGAACGAGATACCGTTCGTTAATTTCTTGAACTTGAAGAGATCAAGTTGTTACCATGAAAAATAGTAAAGCAAGATGTGGATCATTTATCGTCAGGATCGCTTGCCCAGTCACTGTTAGAAAAAGCCTGAAGGTGGACCCGAGGTTGTGGATCATACTGTAGCCCGTAGGTCGGTGTATCTCGCAAGTAACGTAAAATCCGCTTGAGGGCTTACCAATGAGTAAGAAGTGGTGATTGCATAAATTGTGCCACCTTATGCACCGCAAAAGTAATATCAGGCCGAGTGATTGTTAAATACTGAAAGCCTCCGACAAGACTCCGAAAAAGAGTAGAGTTATCATAGGGGGGCTGCTATTTTTGCTCAAGGTCATAGCAGGGCTGGTGGGAGTTTGAACTCCCTTGCACGATGACAAATTAGCTTTAGACAAAAGATCTTGCACATACTTACATTGATTGAGAAATAAGGACCCGCCACTTCTGTGTAACTCAATACCGAGAAAATTCTTGGCAGGGTCGAGATTCTTGATGGCAAAGGTGGATTGAACTGATGAAATTACAGCAGCTTTGAGTTTCATATTGTTGCTCAAAATAAGCAAGTCATCAACATAAATTAGATAAAAAAAGGAGAGAGGCACCCTTACGGAACCAATACAAGGATGTGTCGGCCTTGGAACCTTGAAAACCATAGTCAACCAATGCTTGAGTGAGCTTCTTATGCCACATATGAGGAGACTATTTGAGACCATAGAGAGATTTGCGAAGGAGACAAACATAATTCGGATGAGAAGGATCAACGAACCTGGGTGGTTGTTGCATAAACACAGGTTTGTCCAAATCACCATGGAGAAAGGCGTTTGACACATCAAGATGAGTGATACTCCACTTGTAGGATACAGCAAGAAATAGGAGAAATCAGATGGTTGTCTGTTTTACCACTGGATTGAAAGTGTCAAGAAAGTCTACACCGGGTCGTTGGTGAAAACCCTTCGCGACAAGTCGTGCTTTATAACGTTCTACCGTACTGTCGGGATTCAACTTGGTCTTAAAGACCCACTTACAGCCAATTACATTAGAATGAGGTGGAGGAGGTACCAAAGTCCAAATCCCATTCGTGATCAAAGAAAAGTACTCATCTGCCATTGCTTTGGGCCAACACGCAAGCTTAGAAGCTTCAGTGTAACATGTGGGCGTGTGTGTAGCAATTGTTGTGGCATAAGTAAGAATGTTGGGCAGAGGTGGTAGCTTTCCAGTGTCATTTCTAGTTGTCATAGTTTTGACAGGGTTGGGTTTGTGAGCCACCCTAGTCCGTTTCGAGGCATTATCATGCTGCTGAAGATCAACAACCAAAGAAAGGTAGGGTGAGGATTGTAACATGTCGGTTTGTAAGAGGTTAGAGGAAGTTGGAATATCAGATGGATGTGAAGATGTGGTAGAATAGTCGGGTATGGTAAATGGGCTTGCAAGAGTAGGTTGCGGAACTGCAGGTGTGTGGTGTATAGGCATGGACAGTATGTTTGCAGGTTGAGTAGTGGGCATTGGTATATGTTGTGTAGTTGGAGATGGGCTCAGTCTAATGTGAAAGGTGGGTAGGCTATCAGTAGACTATGTAGGAGGCGGTGCAACACGATCACAAAGCTTCGAATAAGGAAACACCTGCTCATTAAAGATGACATGGCGTGAGATAAAAAATTTGAGCAATAGGATCAAAACAACGATAGCCTTTGTGAGGCTTGCTATAACCAAGGAAGATACACTTACGAGATCGATAACTGAGCTTATTACTAGAATAAGGGGGTAACCACGGATAGCACAGACAACCAAACACACACAAGGAAGTATAATCAGGCACAGAATTAAATAGACGAGCGAAAGGAGATGAATCATGTAAATTGGATAAAGGCATTCGATTAATGAGTTAAACTGCTGTATCAAAGGAACAGGACCAAAATTGCATTGGTAAATTAGCTCTATGTAACAAGGATAGGCCTGTTTCAACTATATGGCGGTGTTTGCGTTCCGCAGCCCCATTTTGTTCCGGAGTATACGGACATGACATCCTATGTTGAATTCTTTTATCAAGTAAATATTGTTTCATTGCAATAAACTGACCGCCACCATCAGATTGAAATGTTTTAATTGGTAATCCAAAGAATTTTTCAACAACAGCACGAAATTTAACAAAGGTAGTAAACACTTCAGATTTATGCCGCAAGAAGTAAATCCAGGAATATTTGCTATAACAATCATAAAATAGTGAATAATATGAATAACCATCATTAGATTGCATAGGCGCAGGTCCCCACAAATCAGAACAAATTAAAGCAAGAGGTTCGGAAATAATTGTATCAGATAAAGTAAATGGTAGTTTATGACTTTTACTCAAAGCACGACTAGAACAAATATGAGAAGAGTTTTTATTGGATAGAGTACTAATATTATGACGACTCAAAATGCTACGAACGACTGGATCAGCAGGATGACCAAGTCTATCATGCCAGGTAGATAGCTTGGTGAGATGACAACGAAAAGGAAAACGACCACCAGACGGAAGAGTGTATAGTCCATCCTTATTCGGGCCTCGAAATATCACCTGCTTTGAATTCAAGTCCTTCACCACAAAAAAACTTGTCAAAGAATTCAACGGAGACATCATTGGAACGAGTAAGTGCACCGACAAAAACTAAATTAGAATTTGAATGCGGCACATGCAAAATATTGGATAGTTGTAACGATTTATTACACACAGGAATAATAGTTGAGCCAATATGAGAGATAGGAAGAGTAGAGTCGTTACCTAAATGAACTACTTCGGGCCCGGAATACTCGGAATAGAGGTTTGGTGATCCCAAATCCGACGGTAAATGATGCGTTGCACCACCGTCGAAGATCCATTGTGGCTCAGTTTGGTTAACAGTGGTATGGTGGGATTGTGGTGTAGGATTAATTCTCTGGTTGTTGAGCCGCGGCGAAGGGCACTGCCTCGATATATGTCCGTACTGACAGTTATGGCAGCGTATTAAAGTCGAATCCAGCGGTGCTGAATTAGAGACCTGTCGAGAATAACTTGAGCCCGTAGTTGATTGCGAGGAGGTCACTGTGTACTGCTTGAGGGAATGGGGTTGCTGTGAATTAGGAAGGGACTGCCCATGCGTACGTCCCCTTCCTCGGCTTTCCCCTTGAGCTGACCGTACTGTATAATGTGCAGTTGGCACATTCAAACCCTCAGAAAAAGATACAGCCAGCTGTAAGTGTCGCTCTTCAGTTAATAAGACACCAAATAAATCATCAAACGAAATCGTACGGGTTGCAAGCGCATGACACACATCACGCAAACCGAAGGCCGTCTAAAATCGAATCCACAAGGTCCTCCTCTGACATCGAAGATTGAAGAGAGGCCAAATGGTCGGACAACAACTTAGCACGCTGCATATATGCATTGACGGATTCAGAATTACCTTTCTCTAAACCGTGAAGTTGCTGCTTTAGATCCCGTATTTGTGCCCTCAAGGCTGACGCATATGCTTTCTCCAATTGAATCCACGCCTCACGCGCCGTTCGCACTCCTATAACCTTCGGGAGAAGAGAGGGAGAGATCGAACTAAGCACCCATGACAGTACTTGTTGATCCTGTTTGTACCACGATTGATACGCAGGATTTGGTTGATCGCCATCAAGTCTCTCTGCCGGAATTGCGGCTGTTCTGTCAACATGGTTTAACAAACCACAACCAGGGAGCATAGGTCGAACAAGAGTTTTCCATAGAATATAATTACCGGAATCCAATTTCACCTGAAACTGATGAGAGAAGGAAGGGACGACAATGGATTCCGTCGAGGTGATCACGTTGGTGAGGGCAGTCGAGGTAGTTGGCAAGGAAGTCATGGTGGCGGCTAGCCGATGGCGTCTGATACCATGAAGTAATTAACACAGAATAGGAAAACCCATCTCATTCTAGAGAGTAGGTGTAATTCAATATATATAGCTGCTAGGGTTTTTACATATTTACAAATATATCCTTTAGACAAATATATTAAATGGTGCTCAACATAATACATTCTATCAGCCCAATGCATCAGACTATTTAAATTTGATAGAAGTCCATAATTCATAAATGACAACACTAACTTGATAATGATGAGCTTTCAATTTACTCATTCTGCAAGTTAAAAAAACTTTAAATTATCTTTTGACCACTACAAGAAATTAGTCTCTAAATAGAGTCGATAGTTAGCCCCATGCTACCTATTTTATAATGAAGACATATGGACGAAATTGAGATGACAATGGCATTAAAACCTAAATTTTTGCAGTAGATCAACTCAACAACGTAATCAAAATATATGTCTTTGAATTAACGTGACATATTCAAACTTACGAACTACATCTATTTATAATCTGATATTTATCGGAACAATTAATATTAGTTAAATTAGTATACAGTTTTTCTCTTTTCTTTTCCTTTTTTATTAAATTGTGCTGTTGAATGAAGTTGCTCATGTGTTGGCTAGAGTTTTGAACTTTTGATGTTAATTGTTTAATAATGATCAATTTGCGTTTGTGTTGTGGCTGCATGTTTATTTTCTTTTATTGACAAACCTCTGATTAAAAAAAGGTACTAATTATACACATTCAAACTGCATGTGTATAAACATGGGAAGCAAAAGAATTATTGTTTAACAATGGCTTGCTTATCGCAAACATCTTTATGAAACAAAAATATCTGTCATGTGTAGTATTGTCATCACATGCTAAATACCTATATACTATACATTAATATCAAATAAATACTAGTTGACTAATTAAAATTAAAACAAATTAAACACACATTTACCTGTCATGCTCTTTATTATCTCCAGGAGATGAAGAAGCATTCCTCTTAGGAGAAGCAAACGGCAGCGAAGCAGGCAAAACCATCAAACTTCCCAGTTGCAGATCGGTCGTTTTGTTCAAGTAGCTTGTAGCACACGCATTACTCTTGGGTGGCGTTGGCGGACAATAACCACCACTAGCCACCGGAAAATGCTCACCCCACTTCAGCGTATCGCCACTGTTGTTACCAATAATAGATGAAAGAGCAGCAGCTAAAGCAGACTGAAAACTCGGGTCAGCTGTGATCGCTTTCGTAGCAGCAGCAATACTACTACTATCCTGCTGATGAGAAATATTAGGTGTCGGATTATTGTTCTTCATATAATGCTGAAATATGCTGTTTCTATTAGTAGTCGTGTTGCCATAGCCGAAAAATCTGTTGCTCCAATTCGGTTCAACACTAGTGGAGCCGAAGTTAAGAGTGGAAGGCGTGAAATTGGGGACAGACGAATACGAAGACGAAGAAAATCTGTTCAAATGAGACGAATTAGACTGGGCTGAATTCGTTAGGTCAAGGGTAATAGTAGGGTGAGACGGGGCAGGCGAAAGGGCCGAGTTGTGCAAGTAAAACTGTGCCTTTGAGTTCGAGTTTTCTGATAGATAAAAGTTAAGGTTGTGAAGATCGGCAGGGGTGGTTCTGATGACAGCTGAGGGGGTGAGTCCATTGACTTGAGAAGTAGAGGATGATGAACCCGATAATAGCATGGAAGCGGCTGCTGACGTGGTGGATGCCATGGCGGTGGCCGAACGAGGAAGTGGATGGTTGTGGGTTCCTTCGTATGTTGTGACTAATATCGACATGTCTTCTGCGCATCTTTGTACTTGTTTCCTTACGGGGCACGATGCTGCCACTGTGCAACGGTAGTATGCTCGAGGGCATGGGTTTCCTTTCGCGATTTTTTGTCCGTATTTCCTCCACTGGCACCCGTCATTCATCTGCAAAAGTGCAAGTATTTTGTTCAGAAACATTTTAAGCATGTTGAATGTAATGAAGCACCAGGGTCGTTCCTGAATCCTGCTGGTGGGGTCTGGGGGCGATCGCCCAGGGCAAATGGCAGATAATAATTGATAAGAGTTAAAGATTTTGGTTTAGAGCATCTTTAGTAGCTTGTGAATTCCAAGTTTAGGCGGCATGTGGAACAGAAGTTCCTATCAATGATGCGGTAATAGTCTTAAAATTAGACGAGATAGGAATAGTAGATTGTCTATTCCATGTTAAATAATATTTATTGTAGACAATGTCTATTTGGATATCTACATCTATACAATCAAATAGACAATGTCTACAATATATGATGACACATAGGTGTCACAGGATGAACTAGAAAAGCTACTAAATATGCATTTTCAAATTGATTGTCTATTCCTTCTTATGTGTTAAGACAATTTGGGGAATAAACAATCTACTGAAGATGCTCTTAGTTCGTAAGTGGACTTTTTCTTATAATATTTTAAAATGAAAGTTAATTTTATTTTATTTTTTGCCTCTGGTCATAAGAATGTAAGGAACGGCCGGGCTTGTTAAAAGCACAATCATAGCTCTTATATAAATCTTGATATTTACCGTGGGAGTATCACATCTAGCTCGGACACAAACCCTAGCTTTTTTTAGGGTGTTTTGTTGCACAACTTCATCTTCTCCATTTTGCATTGAGCTAAGATTCTTCTTGTTTGCCTCTTCAAAGCTATTGGTTCGGCTTCTATTCGCTTCATTTGCATCACTTTCGGATGCTTTGAACTTGCACTCTAATGCAAGAGAAAGTTCTCTTTTGTTAGCTTTCTGCTCTTCTTCTTTCATTTCTTGGCTAAAACTGTTTTTGTTCTTTCTGGATTCGGAGAATCTCCCTAGGCTAAGGGAAACTAGATCATCGGGTGTTTCGACTTCTTCTTCAATAGGTTTCTTTGTTTCTTCTTGTTTCATAGCTTGAAAGAATTGCATACGAAGGGCCTCGTAATCCTTCATCATTTTGCTTAAGTTCTTCTTTAGCCTTTCATTCTCTTCTCTCACTTCAACCAGTTCAGCTCTGGCTGATTCAAGCCAATTGCTTTCCTGCATTCATATATACCAAAATAAGAAGACAAGACTGCAACTGTTGTTATTAAATTCGTTCCTTCGATTAATTCTTAAGTTTCTATTTTAATAAAAAAATGTATTTGTACAAAAGTTAATTACAAATTAAGGAACTCAAGTTGATTTTTTGGTCAACTATTTATGGTTTTTAAATGGATGGCTGACCAAAAGAAAAAAAAACATAAGATATGTTCTTATTTGTTAAAGTTCAGAAAAATTAAGAGCAATTGAAAACTCTCAGAATACTTGTATATTAGGGTTTATGTCTGATATATAAACTGAAAATAGAAAAAGTAATTAACAAAAGAAATAAACAAATAAAAAAACCTGGTGGCTAGAAGAAGATGGTTTTGAATCAGATTCCATTGTCGATCTTTCAATATCAGATGCAGCAATTGTACTCTGATGAAGAACAAGAACAAGTTAATTAAACAACAATTATAAACGGCAAAACTATACTATTAATATTTTAATATATTTGGAGAGGACTTGACTAAGTTTCTTAGAACTGTATTCAGCCGTGTTTGAATTATATAATTAAAACATAAATCATGCAATTAAAGTCAAATTGAGTTACATTTATGTAGTACTAATCAACCCAAATCCGTTGTAATCTGCTAGGATTAGTTCATCTATTGGTAAAACAACCGACCCGAATACTTTAAATAAAAACAAATTACTTATAGAAAAACCCAAATAAGTCTTGTATTAGTATGATTTTATACTTTATAGAGTTGATATTTCATGTGCAACGATATTTATAGCAAATTGATGGCGTCCCTACCCCAATTTGCAACTAGCTAGTATATCTCATGGCCTTATGTGGATGAATTTGTCTCATTAGTTAAACTCAATGAACAGCCCTACTTGCTCATTTATTTCACTTGGAAAACTTTGGACAATTTCTCTTTCACAAAATTATTGAAAACCCCATGCGTCTAGATACACATACTTTTCATTAAATAAATCTACTAGAAGAATAAAAAATACAAAGAAAGTTTTTAGATTTATATCATAAAATGTCAAGCTTAAGAAAGCTACATATGTGTGCAGTTCATAAGGAATTATCTATATTTGTATTTATTTTATTACCTGTTTGGAGTTGCTTAAACCTTTATTATTTTCTGATAAAGATGAATTTAGATCTTCAGTCTCATGATATGCTCTTTTCTTTCCAACCTTCAGCAGTATTTAACATATGCAGTAAGTAAATTAGCCATTAATATTGACATAAACATATATATCTAAAAATAATATCATTCTCAGAACATTCAAAATAAAAAATAAATGAAATTAAGCTTCGGTGAGCATATAAATTGCTCGAGACATAGAGATCTCGAGTTCGAGTATTAGTTTACACATGAGGCAGACTTTAATTAAAAGATTAGTGTCATCTAAAGATGATTAACAAATATTCAACACCATAGTCAATTTCACTTAAAGAATACTCTCTCACGCGATAGAGCCGATTCAGGATTGATTAGTCGTGAACTAAATTACATTAACTAACTACTAGTACCGGAAAAATGTTGTTTATTTGACAAACTAGTTAATTTTGAGATAACAAAGCATGTAACTACTAGAAATCGAAAGGACTATTTTGGAAACCGAAAGAGAGCTAAACGAACAAACAGACCTTGGCAACAACTTCATCTGCCTGAGCAGAAGATTTGTCGGGAAAATTAGTATTATCTTCTATTTTGAAACCTCCAGCAAGAACAGCAGACCTTTGGTTTGTATCCTCCATAGCCAACTTATCCATACTTTGATCTCTTCTATCTTTCGTATTCATAGCCTGCTTTTTATCTTTATATAGAAAAGAGAGCAGGCCGTATTTGACTTGTTTTTAACTAAGTTTCAAACTTTAAACCTCTTTTTGTTAACCAAAAAAAGAGAAAATGTCAACACCCTTAATCCAATTTGCAGTAAACAAAACACTACCCTCCAGCAAAATATTAAATGCAGACTTTAATACTAATATATTTAATATAGAAGAATTCAATTTCAAAGCTTTATAAAAAAAAGACAATTTGAAAAAAAGAAAATTAAATAAGAAAGGTAGAGAGAGAGGTTTAAGCCGCAATAATCGGACCCCACCTAACCAATGAAATTTCATAGATTACAAAAGTTACAAAGAAATTGAAGGACAAACCTGCTTTTATTTATTCATTTATGTAATTTGCTGCAATTTTTTGAGAGCAGGTTTCTTCAATTCGCTAAAGGCTAGGGGTCCATGCATTTGACCTACACTAACGTACCACTTTCCATAATTTGTGTATGTCCTTTATATATATTTCAAGGTGCTATAAATTCGATTAGAGTCATTAAAACATGAGTTCCAACCAATCTTATTAAAAATGTATACTCCAACTATCTACTAAATATTGTTTTTTAAGAAAAATTTTGATTTCTCTTTTTTATTGTCATTTTATATTTTCAAGGGATTTTTTTTCTAAATTTTTCATTCTTACCCTTATTAATTTGTTCAACTTACAAGATAACCATATTCCAATGTCCAATAAGAAGATGTGAAGAAATTAGAAATCAATATTAGTGAAGTCTTGAAAATGGAGTAGGACATTTATGAAAGGGTAAATTACTAAATCACCTAATTCGGTTAATTGTTATCTTAAAATCTATGAATTAGTTAAACAACAATATTTAATAGACGGAGGGAGTAGTATCAACCGTCACTAATTAATTTGGATACGGTTGATCAAACTTTGGTAGAAAATCAAGCTTATATCCTTGAAAATCAACTTTAGTAAACAGAGTTCCAACATGATTGACCCATGGAATCGTATGAGGTCGATCTCGCTCCCCGCTCATACAACCTTCGATCTGTTATGCAGATATTTCGTCATATATGCAAACAACTTGATACATATCTTAATCGAGGTATTTGTTATTAATTTTCAATGATATTCTTCATTTGAATGAGACATATGATTTTTTTAAAGCTTTAACTCGTATCGTTCTTTTTTTTTGAAAAACATATCGTTCTTATTCTATAATGTATTTTGTCTTTAAGTACAAAATGATACTGTAATATACCTTACCCAAATCTCTTGGTTCATATTAATTTCCTAAAAAATCTAACATTCTCAGCAATTGCACAAAAGAGCTCTGATCATACCAGTAAAGTTATCAAAAGGGAAATTGACAAAGAAGGAGATAATGATGTAGATGAGAGGGCGTTAGGGCTTGCTTGACTAGAAGTTTTTGGTAGGATGGGAGAGGAAAGTATCTCAAATCACTTGCTTTTGGGACGAAGGGACTGAGCATTTTTAAAGGAATTGGCAGGAAAACAATTACCCCAGCATCCTGCCATTCTTATAATTATCAATCCCTCCAAAATGACCGATCAAATTTGACAGGATCATATTTTCTTTTCCTTTTTTGACCTTCTAATTTTGTTAGTTTCTTGGGTATTAAATTTTTAAAGGATATTTGAGTAATTTCAAAATTATTTTCCTTTATGAATCCATCCCTTGCTTCCAAATACAAGACTTTTAAAATTTTTCCACTCCGTTATAATTCCATTCTTTCTTTTCTTTTCCTTTCCATTCCATTCTTTTATAATTCTCCAATACTTTGCTCCCAAGCAAAGCCTTAATGTACCTGGAGAAAGTGGACCGTCAAACTAGCTAATTTCGGCACTGTGAGATTTTCGAGTTTCTTATGTGTTTCCTCATCGGAAACGGGCCAAGGAATAAAAATCATCGCTTTGCCACTTACTTCGTCGTTTTTCGGCCAAAAAACATCATTTAGGCTTTCAATTTCACATTTATCCATTTTTAGGATTTGACTGCAAAAATTGAAAAGTTGTGTTTATATTTTAATTCCGGGTTTAACCCTAGTTTCCTCAACCTATATAAAGACAAATAACAATGTCAATTGCAGTTTCTACCGTCATAATAAGATACAGAAGAAGTTCTCTCATTTCTTTAGTTTTTGCTATTTCTAGAGATTTAAGAAGAATCTTATATTTGTTGAAGTTGCGATTTCTTCAGAATCTGACTATAATTTATCGTTTCGATCATTTTTTAATAATCGGCTGCATCATATAAGAAGATAAATCCAATTAAGTAACAAATTTTGCATCCACACAATCCTTGTGATCAAGGGACTAATATAGTCATTGCAATGAGCCAATGACCACTCATCTCTCTCCTTAAAAGAAACATAAATAAAATTACTTGTAAATTTAAATCTGCAACATGTTCCTCTAAAAAACCACATTAACATAAAATATGAACAAAACAAATACGACAAGTATCCAACAAAACACAACAATGGTAAAATTAAGTCTCCCTTTTCTTGACGTCGGAAATTGGGGTAGTGATTTTTAAGATTAGGATTTGGAGCAAGAAAGGAAAAAAGGTCGGATTTTTAAGTCAAAAAAATAGTTTAATTTTGTTTCCTTAAAGTCTCTACATGTATCATTTTTATGATAGCACAACTTTTGGCATTGGTAGCAATGTCAAAGTGGTCCAAAGTGAGGTCCAGAATTTATGAGGATAAAGGATGCGTGTTTAATAATTGTTTTTCAATACTAATATCACATTAATTAAGATAATAAAAATACATATTTAACCATATAATTTTTATAAATTTGAAAGTTGATTGGATATTTTATTCTTTTTATCATTTTCAATGTGCACTAAATAAGGATAAAATGGATAAAATATACATTGAAAACCTAAAACGATACTTATTTAAACAAATTTCAACCATCAAAAGTACAATTATTGAAAAAAAGGAAGTAATTGATTAATGGGTGATTTCAGGAGTCAGGCTAAATTGACAATTTTTATAACTTGGACCCAATTAAATATCCTAATTTTGTTTAGGGCAAGAATGTCCACCCAAGCATTTATTATTTCATACGACCGACGAGAAAATATAAATTTTAAAATGTTACTGTTTTCAAATTTTCAACATGGGTTTTGTTGTAAATATTTGTTTTGTAACATATGTATTGATGTCCATTGATATCAAACTTAACTCTTCATTAGTACTATGTAACTTATGTCTTTACATATCCATTAAATTTGTATATAAGTATTGACTTACCCCATTGATTTAATAAGAAGAATAAGATCACTTCTT
>CATIWQ010440614.1:0-21983 GCA_949673415.1 Euphorbia schlechtendalii
ATTTTACTTCCAAGATTTACCTAGTACCTGCATTTGCATAAAAAACAACTACATACCACGTGAAATCTTTTTTATGAAGTATAAAATGACTTAAACCATAGGTTTTAATGATTAAAAATATCATGATTATAAGTGTAAATATACATTTATCAGACAATCTTTATGAGGAAACAAATCCTAGCAGATAATAAAAATCAAGTGTGGGGAGGATAGTTGTGCAATTTTGACACTTGTAGAAATACCAGGAAGATGATCACTCCTAAATACACAACTTTTCAAAGGGGTCAAAAAGTCCAACAACATCTATCATTCGTTGGGAGTTATGCTCTTTCCCATCCATCACCGAGACATCATTTGGAGTGCTAATGATATCAAAAGATCCTTAAAGATCACCAAATCCAACAATAAAATGTTTGATAATAATGTTGAAGTGATCAACTACTCTTGCTACAGAAGGACCTGCTACATCAAAGAAGTCCACTAGTGCTATTCATAAAGAATCAATTCCTTCAAACTTTTTTTATCACCATACAAGCTATGGGACTTTCAATGAGAAGGAATTCTACATTTTATTGTGCATTCTGAATGAGAAGAAGCTCCATTTGGGAGCGTGATGAGCCATGATGACAAGTATGTCCCAATATATTCTATAAAGACCTCTAATCCAACGCATCCTGATCTCGATGATATCTAATAGAATGTCATATTAAGTCTGCCACCTACATTACTAGCCTCGATACACCTCGCTAGGACATGGAGACTCCATAGGGAATGTTGATACTGGAAAACATGGGGACGTAATTTTTAATGAGAACTCTTAGTTCCCATGAGACAATAACCATATTGACTACTTCTAGACCTTACCGAAAGTAGTAATAGATCCAAGTAGCAGTTCAAGAACTTTCAACATTGGTGGATTGGGAGCTGAAATTCCAAAAAATGGAGCAACAGTATGTGGAGCTGTTTTACAACATGATAAAGTTGAATGCGAAGACTCAAATAACACAAATATCGCTACATGTCATTGTGCATATTTTGTTCACCAATGAAGGGACTTCAATCCTTTGCACATCATGACTTTGCAAAGGGATCCTGATGAAAGAAGCCATTGCAATTTTCATTCCTCCTCACTAGGCCAATACCTTGCTCTTTGCCCTCATTTTTAGTATTACAATCATTGAGGGCAATGCTTGATAAGTGTGGGGAGGGTGTTTGGTATTGATTTGTTTTCATTTGATTATATTCTTCTTGGTTCTTTTGTTTTGAAAAAGTATATCATGACTTGTTTTGTTATCTTACTCTCACACTGACCTTACTATTTTGCTAAAAGAATATGGGAGAAAGATTAGAAAAATACCAAGAGTAATAGACTAATTAAACAAGTAACAAGTCTGATCTAATTAACCATACTTGACATCAAGAGCTATATTTAAGCAAATTTTCTTTCAATGACTGAAAGTTGAAAGTCGCTTTATGAGATTTAAGTCCCAATGAGTGCAGATTTTCAAATATAAGTTTTTTTTATTTGCTCTTAGACTTGGTTTATTAGCAAGATCTCTCTGTACCTTAAAACCTTCATCGAGACATTAAACCGTTCTTTTCAATTTACTTGGTGGTTATTTTTATTTCTATTTTGTTCAGTCTTAGAAGAAATAGAATTTTTTAGTTAGCAACTGGGTGATGACTCTTTCATAGGTGTGCTTTTAGAAGGAAGACCTTTGTTTAGCTCGTAACTAGGTGAAGTCTCTTTCATAGAGGTGAAGAAGGAAGAGCATTGTTTGGCTGGAAACTAGGCAATGACTATTTTATAGGATTTTTATATTTGCAAAAAAAGGGAAAGAAAAAAAAAGAAAAAGGTAATGAAAAACGAGAAAAGAAAAATATGTTTAAAAAAGAGTTAGAAAAAGAAAATAAATTTAGAAAAAAATTGTAAGTGTTTGATTTTATTTTTTGTTGTGTCTAGAGACACCACTAAGCGAAAAGACCAACATAAAAGGTAAATATGAAGTCATCCTTTGTTCACTTGATCTCTAGAATTAATTCAGCCAAGTAAATTCTTGGATCTTCGAGCAAGGTTTAATATACTTTCTAAACAAACAACTCTCTCATTGGACTCTCAGTGCTTAAAAAGGATATCTATCAAGATCTTTGTGAAAGAAATCGGTCTCTTTGTGAAAATGTTTATCTTTTACTTGGTCAAGTACTTTCTTATCTTGATTCTTAGTACATACTTCAGGGCAAGTATGAGTTAAGTATGGCGAGATTTGATAGGTCGTAAATACAACATGTTTTCATGCTTATTTCCATATCTTTATGACCATGTTATTAGTCTTTTTTAACGATATTACTTCCTTTTCCATTATTTCAGATCTTGATGATGATTTGGAGAAAATATGCTAATTTGGGCTAAAAATGAGCAATTGTCGAGAGTCTTGGTGGAACCAGTGAGACCTAATCCAGTCCTAGTGATTAGAAGTTATGCGAAACGCAAAGAAAATATCAGAAGAGGAATTTTTGGAGCAAAGTTGAAGATCACGAGGTCATGGTGTGTTCACCATGACTAACCTGGTCCCGGTGTGTTCACTACAATTAAACCGGTTCCGCTGATGTGATTGAATCTGGAAGTCAAAGTCAAATAAAAAGAATCCATTAGTCAAAAGTCAAAGGACTCAAATTAATTAGAAGTCTAATTATGGAAGTCACGTAGTACTGTTTATTCCTTTCTAACTATAAAGTCTTAATAATCAAGGAATTGGAATCCTAATTAATTAAGGATTTGAACTTCCTAATTATCTTATCCAAAAAAGAAGACTAATTAAGAAGCTATACTATTCAAGCAAGAAGTTTTCAACAAGTCATAAACCCAATTGGAGAAGGAAAGAAGAAACTCCTATAAACACCCATTGACCAAATCAATAGATAAAAGAATTCAACATGTAGAATACTTATGCTTCATAATAGACAATAGTAGAGTAGAAATAATTCTTAGATTTACTTTCATTTAACTTTACTATTCTAGTTCTTTAATCTTTTGTTCTTTATTTTATTGTTCTTCATACTTTAGATTTTAGTATATTTCAATTATAATTTGTTCAAGTTATGTCTTTACTTATTTAGCTTTATTGCAATTTAAATTTATGCTTTTATTATTTACCATGTCTAAGTAATTTAGTTGTGGCTTAGCCATGGATTAAGAGCCATAATTCTTATGGTGTGAGGATTGAAATCTGCACAATGACCTATTCATCAAACTCGGTACATGAAGGGTTTTGAAGGAAGATCTCTTTGTCTCGCTATTGGTCTAGTTAGCCCATTGGTAAGTCTTTGTGATTTATAATTAGTTGATAAGTGTATAATTACACTTATTATCATATTAATTTTATACATTAAACACTATGAATTAAGTCATTTTTATACTTCATATAAAAGATTTCACGTGGTATGTAGTTGTTTTTTATGCAAATGCAGATACTAGGTAAATCTTGGGAGCAAAATGATCAAAAGTGGAATTCTATGGAAAAAGAGTGAAAAAGGTGCAAAAAGATGCTTGGAACTCAAAGATTTGGCTTAGGATCGAAGTTGTCGAAGATCGGTGAAGTAGCAAGGATAATTCTGAAGAATAATGTAATTCCCAGTCGTGATAAGCATTCGAGGTCGCGACTTATTCTTCTTCAAAATAAAAGTCTACCAATCAAAGATTCACGATTGTGACATATATATCGCGGTCACGATATGGACGATTTTCTGGTTCTATCTTCTTAACTACCAACCGCAAGATAAGCATGATCCACCGCCATCAACTACTAACAAAAAGACACTTATCAGGAGTCAACCAATCATGAAAAGGTGCTTATCCATTTTAGATTATATCAAAGCTTCTCAACCAATCACAATGAAGAGGTGCAATCATTCACCAATGGACACAACCCTTCATTTGGATAGATGCAACCCTTCGAACTCTATAAATAGGGCTCCACACTTCACAAATTTCGTACACCAAAGTGACACCAAAAGAGAGGAGAATATTAGAGTGCAATTATAGGGTTACATATAGTGTGTGTAGATTGAGAGTTCGCTACATTCATAAGCATTAGCGAGAAAATGTTTAAGTGATTCGAATTCTTGTTTCGATCACTATATTCTCTACATTCTCGAGCGATTGTTGTATAAGTGTACTTGCAAATCACTTATCAATAAAAGTTTTCATTCTTCAATATTTGTTTGTTCGATATTCATAAAGAATAGCATCCTAGTGGAGGTTCTGTACGGGCTGAGATTGAATTCAAAGCAGACACAGGAATTGCGGGAATTGACGACTCCCATTAAAGAGTGGATACGTTTTGATCAACTTTAGCTTTCACTTGCATACCTTACAACTTTGCTTTACTTTCTACTTATACTTTCTATTTGGAAGTTTATGATATGTCTATGTGTCATAATGCGTATTTCGTGTTAAGTCTTTTATGTTAATCAAGTTATATTCCGTTGGAGTTAATTTTAAGAGCAGTTTCAGGGTTAACAATATCATGTATAATCATTGGATTTGTGATATAACATTGTTTAGTGAGCCAACATTTTTAGAATGGTAACTTGCTAAATGTGGCTATGGGAGAACTACCCGTACTAAGCATAATATTGATGTTGTCCAGGTTTATATGATAGTCTTAATTCATTTGCGCTAGATTTAGAAAAGTCATTTCATGTGTTGCTCTGCGGTGAATAATTGAACATCAGAGTATTTAGAACCGAGTCTGTTAGATTAGTTTAGTGAATCTTAACATCTTTGTTGAGCTTGCATGCTTTCTCTGCTATCCCTATTTCGTAGGGAAAATCTACATATTTAGGTTCTCTAATCTTTCATACCTATATTTACTCATTTTTCATTCTAATCCTTCTTTCCTAAAACTTTACCTTATTATATTTTATTTTCTTTATTTTATCTTCCTTGGCTAGCCCTTCCGTGTGGGATCGATATCTTTTAAAACTACACGCAACTATATACTTGCAGTTATCATCATTTTTCTATTTGATAAGAGGTACTGACAATACCTATATGTTTCATGAATAAGTTTAGCTGAATCTTGTGAACAAACTATTAAACTTATCAGTAGAAAAGTGGCGAACATTATTCCCGATCTTGCATCCGTAATTGCGATTATTGAAGGATGAAGTAAAGACGGTCTCTTTGAAGATCGTGAGAGCGATTGATCCAATGCTCGTTAGGAGTGCTTCAATAGCTGTCAGTTGAGACATAGGTTTTTCTAGAAGGTATTGCTATTTACGGGCGAGCTCTTAGGCTCAATGTCACAAGTCACGGTGAGTAGAAAGGTGTTCATGGCGTGAAGTCTGGTCTCTGTACGAAGTAAGGAAAGATTGTTGGTGTTGGACGGTGTGGAACATCAGTATAATTAAGTTTGGGTCTCGGTGTTGTTCATCATTGGTCCCATGATCACTATAAAGTTTGGTTTCCCTCCTTTGATTAAGTCATTTTATTGTCACTAAGAGTTAGTTTAGTTTTTATGCTTTATTTTACTTTCCTAGCTTTAGTTTTAGTCTTTCCAACTCACTTATTTTCAGTGAGACTTTATTAGATCAGGGAAAGGTCATTCAGAGTGATTATATTTAGTTTTCGTTCTCTGTGGGATTCCACCTCTACTTACTCTATCTCTATATTATTTGTAGGAGTATATTTTTGGTGGTCTCGACACTCTTCAGATGACAAGCATAACCTCAACAAATTCCTTCTTCTCTTTTTATAACCTCTTCACATAACCATCTAAATATTTTCATTCGTTTGTGTCATCTCACGTGTAAGTAAAGATAAAGAGACTTGTATAGCAAGGTTAAATAATTAGGGTAAATAGGTAAAGAGAAACAAGCTTAATATAAGTGTGGGCTAATTAGGCGGTATAATATAATCCTAAGCCAACATGAATCTAGGGCACGATGTTAACTATATTAGCTTTTAATTTTAAAAAAATTCCAATTTCAATGACTAATAGTGAGAGTAGTTGTTGTGCGTGACAGAAGCAAGATAGGAATTAGAGCTAAGTTCACCGGTATTTACAAGAATTGCTACAATCTGTAACAATTTTCAATGTGGAAATGTTATAAAGATGCAGAAATATAAAGCATACACAGTACACAACTGTTTTTTAACGTGGTTTCCAGAATTCATTTCATAGAATTCCGGCTATTCCATGGGATAAGGCTCTCAAACATCCATCTTATTAACTCAATTAAAAAATTACAACCTTCAAAGAAATGCAGCAACTCAAGTTTCTCATGCAGTATTCATAAAATTTACACATTTAGTAAAACCCTAATACTCTCAAGAGAAATAAAAAACAAAGAACTAAAAATAATAAAGTACAAAGATAGGATTACGAAGAGTAACCCTAAATTAAACAAAGAAGAAAATCACTCACGAAAATATCCGGTTAATGCTAAGTACCCAATTTCCTCTCAATCTCTCTTTAAACTCTTCAACTTTTCATCATGTGCAAAAAGACGGTGAGAATCCCCTTTTAAGGCTAGGTTAAGCAGTTTAAGGTAGAAAGTAATCTTAACCCTTCAAACTGCTTTGATTTTGAACGACGGAGGATAAGCCACACCAGTTAACAACTAACATTTTGGACTTAGGTTGAAAACAGGAGATGGGTTTTGACAAGCCCATAAATTTGAATGGACTATACACTAATAGGCCATACCTTTAAGACCAGCGTTACCATCCTTCAAATCTCCACCTTGGTTTGAGTCTGCTAAGTTGCTACCAAGGTGAGCTTTTCCCAAGGATACCTACTTATATCAAGCTTGTTTCAGTATTCCAAGATGACTAAGGGCATCTTGAAATGTAGAATTAGAAATAATCTTATTGAATATATCAACAGGGTTAAGCAAAGTTGAAATTTTCTTAACATTCACAATGCCACAAGCGATAATATCCCTAATGAAATGCAACCTAACATCAATATGTTTAGTGCGCTCATGAAATATAGTATTTTTGCTTAAATGAATTGAACTTTGATAATCACAAAAGATATCAACACTGTCTTACTTAAAACCTAACTCAAAAATTATTCCCTTTAACTAGATAGCTCCTTTAATAGCTTCTATCAAAGAGACATACTCAGCTTCAGTAGTTGATAATGCTACTTCCAACTTATAACATTACCACCAAAGGTAAAACAGTAACTAGTTGTAGACCTATGTTTATCAAGTTAGCTGCAAAGTCAAAGTCACAGTAACCACAAATTTTAAAGTCATTATCAATAGAAGACTGAACTCTCAAACACAAAGAATTACAATTCTTAAGATATCTTCCCAACCACTTCACTGCATTATAGTGACTTTTATTGGGATTGGACATATACCTACTTACAACATAGGCTATGTAAGGCCTAGTACAGACCATCACTTACATCAACTGCCAACAACATTCAAATAAGGTACTTTAGTCATAAAATATGTCTCATTTTTACTTAAAGTTCCAATAGTTGCTAATAATTTAAGGTGAGCACCTATAGGAGTTGAGACACCTCTATAAGTGTTCAAGTTAAATTAATCTAACACTTTGACAATATAATCAAATTGAGAAAGATATAAAGTACCAATATTTCTATCACGAATTATGTTAATACCAACAATCCTCTTAGTAGGATCCATTTCTTTCATGTCAAACTCTTGTTTTAACAAATCAATTAGTCTTTAATATCAAGTTTAGATTTACTTCCAACCAGCATATCATCAACATACAGCAAGAGATAAGTAACAAAATCAATAGACAAGTAAGAAAAATAAACACAAGGTCAAATTAACTTCTTTTGAAATTATGTTTAGTCATAAAGTCATCAAATTTCATATACCATTATCTAGGAGCTTGTTTAAGCCCATCCTGAGACTTTTGCAATAAACAAACATAATTTTTTTTACCTTTTTCTACAAAACCATCAAGTTGAATCATATACAATTCCTCATTGTTTCCATGTAGAAAGGCACTTTTAACATTTAATTGCATTAACTGAAGATTTAGCATAACAACAAGAAGAATTATAATGGAAACATGTTTTATAATTGGAGAGAATATTTCATTATTATTTATACCCTCCTTTTGAGAAAAACCATTAGCTACTATCTAGCCTTAAACCTTTCCTTTTCAACACCAAGTTTCTTAGGTTTTCTCTTATATATCCATTGACAACCTATAATATGTCTGTTATTAGGTTTAGCTACAAGTTTTCAATTTCATTTTTAGTCATTAATGAAATTTCCTCTTTCATATCATTATGCCACATATTCTAATCAACATGAGACTTAGCATCATTAAAACACAAAGGTGTATCACCATCAAGAGAATAAAAAATAAGATAGGAATATGAAATGGAATCACAAGTCAAGCAGTCATATACAACATAATCAGAGTATTTTACGGGCATCCCAGTTAATCTTCTACTCCTGTGATTATTATTATTGATATCATTATTAATCTCAAAAGTAATATCTTCCTTGGGATCATCAACATCCTAATTTTCAACATATTCAGGTTCAGGTTATGGAATAATTTGAGGATTACCCTGATTAGGATTTTTGTTATCAGAAAACTCCACCCAAAGATAGACATATCATTAGATTCAACTTCTTAATATACAGGTTTAACTTTAGGGAACTCATATATATAAAATAGAACAATTCTACTAACAATAACCTTGTTATCATCAGAGGACCATAATTTATTTCCCTTTATGCTAGTGAGATAACCAATGAAAATGCATTTCTTAGCACTAGGTTTAAATTTAGACCCCATATTATGTGTAAGAGCAGCACACCCAAATATCTTTAAATGATTTTAGGACATAAGATGATCATTCCAAACCACATTCGGACATTTAAAGTTTATAGCAGTGGTAGGTGATCTATTTATTAGATTACGAGAAGTTGAAGCAGCTTCAACCTAAAACTTAATAAGGCCCAAGCCTGATTCAGTGAGTAGGCACCTATTCTTGTTTAGGATGATCCTATTATACCTCTCAGCAATTCCATTTTGCTGATGGGTATAATTACAAGTCATGTACCTTAAAATCCCATTTTTAGCACAATATTTATTAAACACATTATTAATATATTCTAGATAATTATCAGTTCTAAAAACTTTAATTTTCTTTCCTTTTAAGTTTTCTACTAAGGTTTTCCATTCACAAAACTTTTCAAAGGGATCATATTTATGTTTCATGAAGTAAATCTAGATTTTCCTAGAATCGTTATCAATAAAGGTAATGAAATACTGAGAACCATACAATGAACAAGAAACAAATAAACAACCCCATAAATCATTATGCACATAATCAAGACATTCAACAGATTTAATGGTTGTAAAAGTGAAAGATTGTTTATGGGATTTTCCTAAAACGCATACTTCACATGTATCAATTTTACTGAAGTTAAGGATAGTAACATTACCTTTTTGGTTTAGAATAGCTAATCCCTTTTTATCAACGTGACTCATCCGTTTATGCCACATAGTTAGACTATCAGTTTTAGCCATAGTAATATGGCTTTTACAGATAAACAGAGCCCATTAAAAGATATGACCCATTATTTAAGAGACCTTTCATAATGTAAGAATTTTCCTTAGATATTAATAGTTCACCATTCACAGCATAAAACTGAAACCAAGATTATCAAGAAAGCTTAAAGATATTAGGTTTCTTTTTAGTTTAGGGATATACCTTACATTATTTAAGATAACATTTTTATTATTCCACGTTACATTTTAATAAAGCCAATTCCATAACAATAGGTAGTGTTATTATCCATCATAAATTGGCATCCTTTAATTTCTTTTAATTCAATGAACAAGTCAAGATTGGGAGATATATGATAGATGCAACTAGAATGTAGGATCCAATTTAGTTCATTCTTAGTGTTACTAATAGTTAAGGCTTCAATATCAATATTGGTGGAAGTGCTAACAGCTCCACCTTCATTATTATAAACATCAATTTTGACTAATCTCTTTTTATAATACTTTATAGGTTTTTTTCTTTACAACAGTGACAGGTTTTATAAGTGAACATTCTAGGTTTATTCCCATTTTGGTTGATCCCAAAGTTAACATCATTAGAATTCCTATCATGCCATTTCTTTTTACCCTTTTGCCTTGGTTTAATATTCAACACATCAGTAGAGGAGTTAAAGGACTTGCACCTTTGATTTCTAATTCTCTCATTCTAAGAGAGACTACAATGTCCTCAACTTCAAGGGTTTCCCTTCTGTATGTTAGGGTATTCTTAACATTCTTGAAGAAATTAGGAATTGAGTTCAATAGTATAATAGCTTGAGTATCATCTAATATTTTCTCACCTTTATTTCCAAATCAATAATCAGTTTTTGAAAGTCATCAATATTTCATAAACAGCTCTAGAAGAGAACATTTTATAACTAAAAAGTTGTTCTTTCAAAAATGTAGTTAGAGAAAGTAGTGGTCATTTGTAAGGACTCTAGCTTAGTCCATAACATAAGAGTAGTGTTTGTTAGACATGATGTATGCCCTAGAGGCA
Source organism: Euphorbia schlechtendalii (assembly GCA_949673415.1). NCBI lineage: Eukaryota > Viridiplantae > Streptophyta > Magnoliopsida > Malpighiales > Euphorbiaceae > Euphorbia > Euphorbia schlechtendalii. The sequence goes on from CATIWQ010440614.1 coordinate 10,557, forward strand.
ATTAGGGAGATATATCTTTATTAGCTATAATGTACAAACAATTTTAGATTATTCTTAATAATAATTAAGGCATCTTTATTGATTATCAATGCTTTCAATTATTTTATGTATCTCACTGGTATTATATATGTATAGTATTAAATATGTATATGCGCATTGATGAGACAAAGTCCATGATTACTTTATAGCGTAAAAGTGCGATGACATAGTGGGAGCTATGTGGTGTGAGAACTACACATACATGTTACTATGAATAGTCTAAATATCCCTAGTCATAGTTTCATAAAGACTGGAAATCAATGGAACGAATAGACTAGCATGTGTAGGCTTACTCCTTGGATTAGATCCAAGCAGACGATCTCACTAGCTGAATGTGGTACCTTAATTTAACACATGAATGTATTCGGGTAATGCATTAGAGACCGCAATAAGATAGACACTCGAAAATAACTATATCCATGTGTTAGTGTCATGTCTTATTGTAGTAGCAGTACAAGTATCCTTAGACCTGAGATATTGGTTACCTTGTGTAGGAGTTGTTATATTTTGGTTATACTTTCATATCCTGGTGATTAGGATGACACGGGTGATTACGGGTATAGTGATGATCACATGTTGGTAAGCCGAGTAGTCAAGATGGGAAATATCACTCCTAATATAGTGATATAGTGGGAGGTGTACCTTAGGGCCCCTTGTTGAAGTGACACACTCATAAACCTCTTATCAGAATGTACGATTGATAGAATGGGTTTCCAGTCAATCTTGATACATAATGGTCGAGTGGTGATCTTCGTGAATAAGTCTAATTCTAGGATAGCTACTGTTATAACATGAATTGATACTTAATTTGAGCTCATTAAACTAGGTGGTACTTAACCTGATGGAAGGAGTGTATTGTATTGGTTACTACTGTAGAACCGAATCAAGTCACAAGCACATGACGTTCCAAGTATCGGGGGATCATACACCTTTGCTAAAAAACCCATTTGATTGTCTAGAGCTATTTGGTTCCATATCGATCTAGAACAGTGAGTCTAAAGGTTCCTAGATGGGAAGTCAAGTTTAGGTTAACCTCTAACGGCTCAATACTTTAGGATCCTATGAGGTCATACATTTTGGGTTTTTATCGAACTAAGTAAAGAACCTATAGACTAGGTCTATGCCAAGAATATCTAGTTGTCGAATTCGTTAGAAGAATTATTACTTATTTGGATCGAATTAATAATAAAAGGAATAAAGAGAAAATAGGGAAAAATTGCACAGAGTAGAGCCAGGAAATTTTTTGCATTGCGAGTGGGCCCTAAACGAATATGGGTTGTTCAAAGTGGGACCTGCATGGCTACCTCGTGAGCTGAAAAGCTCATGGGCGTTGGCGGGCTTACAATGCAAGCCCGCTAACCGCGCACCGCGCGTGTAGCCTGTAAGCATGGGCTTGCAGCCCATTCTTGCGACTTGCGGGCTTGCCTTATGAGAGACTTGCGGGTTACCCCACTGGTCCTAGTGATCCGCACGACTAACCCTCTATGTGGGATGGGAATATTCCCATCCCACTTTGAGTTTGAGGGGGAGTCAATCACTCCCCCTTTTTCCCTATATATAGGCCTCCAGCTCCTCTTTATTCCATACTTCAGCTCAGCCTTTCTCTCTGAGTTCGACATCTCTTTCTTCGTTCGTTGTGTGAGATCCTTCACGAGTTTCTCCAAATAATGAAGAATTCTTTTGAAGGCTCTTTTGAATTAAAGTGAGCCTTCTTAGATTTATTTTTGGGTTGGTTTTCGAGCAATCTAGTAGCTGCTGTCTACTAACGGGTTCTATCTCAACGAGGATTTGGTCGGTGAAGATCCATGTGGATCAATTGTAGAGGACATCCTAGTTCGGAGGCTCATGCTAACGAATTTCTAGCGAATTGATCTAAGGGAACACCTAACAAAAGAAAGAGAAAGTACGCATCAACTGGTAATGTTCTAAACTTAGATGCTAGGTTTCTTTTATAAGCTTTACAAACCTAAAAGCATCTATGGAACATTTTAACTTAGATATTATATCAATCATGGAATGCTTAGGAGATCCTTAGGTTAGTTTTAAGTTTTGAAATTTCACCTTGCAACGTTTTCATGTTCAATTACTATCTTGATTAACCAGCAGTATTCTTGTTCCTTACTTTTCAAAGAACACTGTTAGAAAGATTCAAAATTATAGTACTAAGTGCAAGTTCCATTATATCAGATTTTTCTACTTCAATTAAGGTGGCTGGCAAAACAGCAAGACCTTCAAGGGCTTTAACTCAATGCTTGTGTAAAAAGATGACTCATTTTACGTTTCCATATATTGCAATCAGTTATACTATCAAATTTCTCAACATGCAATTTAGATGTAGCCATTATTTATAAACAACTTCCAAGATTTACTCAGGACAAATTCAATCGCAAAGATAAAGAAAACAGAGTAGATTTAAACCCTAATATAAACTTTGCGACAAACAAAATTCTAATGAAAAGATAAAGAAAGGAAATCACCCGAAGTTGCAGGCTCTGATACTACGTGTTGTGCGTGACGGAAATAAGATCGGAATTGTGGCTAAGATCACTATAATTTACAAGAATGGCTATCAATGTGAAAAGGATATCAAGTTGCAGAAATAAAAAGCATACACAGTTTACAATTGTTTTCTAACATGGTTTCCATATGCCTTTTAACGGAATTCTGACTATTCCACGGGGGAAGGCTCTCCGCCAACTGTCTTATTAACTCAACCAAAATATTACAACCTTCAATGTCCAAGAAACGCAACAAGTTAAGTTTCTCACACAGTATTCGTAGGATTTACACATTTAGTAAAACCCTAATACTCTAAAGAGAAATGAACAACAAAGAACTGAAAATAATAGAGTACAAAGATAGGATTATGAAGAGTAATAAATCAAACATAGAAGAAGAATCACTCAAGAAAATATTCAGTGAGCCCAAAGTTCCCAATTTCCTCTCAGTCTCTCTCTAAACTCTTCAACTTTTCAATATGTACAAAAAGACGGTGAGAATCCCCTTTTAAGGCTAGGTTAAGCGGTTTAAGGTAGAAAGTAATCTTGACCCTTCAAACCGGATTGATCTAACAACAGAGCATCAGCCACAACACTTAGCAGCTAACATTTTGGACTTGGGTTGGAAACAAGAGATGGGTTGTGACAAGCCCATAAACTTCAATGGACTCTACACCAATAGGCCCAGAGTTTTAAGACCAACATCACCATCCTTCAGTAGTCATGAACTCATTCTCTTCGATTAATATCACAAATTCGAGTTTTGTAAAAAGGATAAAAATAATTGCAGAATATGTTTTGATTCTTTAACGAGTTCATCCTGACTTGAACTCATATTCTACTGAATGACTTTACACTTTAGACCAAATTTAAACAGCAAAATTTGCATGTCCTATTGAACTTTTAACTTGTGGAGTTGTTCTTGGTGTTATGTAATTGTGGTGTAAACTATATCACAAAGAAACAATCTAATAATAAAATCAGCACAAAACTTGTCAAAAGTGATTTTGTGAAAAGAAGTAATTATTTAGTGTATATATTGGTGCAAATTGTCCCTTAAATAAATATTGGTGGACGCTCACTAACTCTAATGATAGTTGAAATGATAGAACAGTATTGAATAAAATTGTCATCGAAAATACAACTTCGAACAAAATTTTCGTGAGTTAGAATAGGATCTTGTCAAGAACTATTGATAGGGTTTTAAAACAATTTACTGATATCAAATAAACACTTACATAATAGTCTTAAAGAGGCGTATATTATAAAAGATCGTAACTGAAAGCTCTCTTATCTCACGTGCACGCAATCTTTTCAAACTAGGACCGGTACTAGCTATATGAACGAAGAGCGAAGAGAGAAACACCAAACCAAACTCACCACCTAATGGAGGCTACCGTTCACGTTTTATCGTACCTATAGAATTTAGGTTTTATTGTTTTCACTTTGTATATTTATGCTATATTTAACTAATTAGGGTTGTGTTTATTTTTATTATGAATTTGATCTAATATAATAAACATATATAGTTATCAACTTTCATAATTTACAAATTAACCCATCGATAAAATAAAAATTACAATTTTATTAGACAAATTGTTACACTAAAAATTAATTTAATCAACTAAACTTAGTCAATAAATTATTTTAGTATGCAATATTTATGATTAAATTTATAGAGCTAAATTATTTGACATATTAATTATTTAATTATTAATTAAATTATTACTATGTAAATACATTTAATCAACTCATTTTAATTACTTTAATGAATAATATAAACTGCATTATATTATACCGTTAGCTAAAATAATTTCTTGGAGTTGTATAAATTATTCAATTGCATTGATTTGAATGTCAATTAATTAATAATCTTTTCTTTATCTAGTTTGGAACATTGTACAAGAAATCTCAGATCAATAATTCGAAACGTACGATCTTTTTGGTTTGTTCACATGTTGGCAATAAGATTCACTTATAAATTATAAGCGGATTTTAGCAAACCATTAAAAACCCCCAATTGACACAGGGTACAATATCTATTAAAGATAATGAACTCAGTAGTTATATCACAAAGCCCTTTATCAGCTAACATCAACATGAGTAACAAGCAACATGGTGATTGTCACACTTTAATGCAATTCATCATATTTCTAATGTAGAATAAAATGATAAAATCAGACATACTTATCTGACGTCCTTAACATTTTTAATCATCAAGTGAACGATGATTCATTTCGATTTGACAAATCGAATGACAATTCTATCACCTCAACAATGCTACTAATACTACTAATGTGGTCATGAAATATACCGAGCATATACTCATTCTTGCAATCCAATATTTAAGGATTCGTTAGTAATATACTACAGCATACCTAGTAACACATTAGTAAAAAGTTGGAATCAAGTCTGAGGATAGCTGAGATCTACTCAACAAATTGTTTATTACATATAAAACCATGTGATTTTGTTATATGGATCGGTCCAACTCCATGTTTCAACATGTGTCAATGTTCATAATCTACTTTATCAAGCAACATAGCAACTAAATTATCGTAGATCATCCAATTTTCAAGTCTTTCGTTTCATTATTTCTCATGATTAAAACAGATCTCAAACATTTGAGATTATCAATCAATGAATATTCTACTTATATAATAGCACAAGAAATAATTGCAATTAATTATTACTTTTATAATGTGATACCCTAATAACCAATACCTAAGAATTAAGCTACATCAACCATTTCTCACAAGTATATAATATATTGCTTACAAGGGGAGGATCCCCGGGGGTCACGAAGGTCAAGTGTGATCCTCAGAAATTAGGGAGAAATCCGAATCCTATTAATTTTCCATGAAGGAATACTCTTTATGTAATTGATTGTAGGTTGAAGACGATGCCAATAGGAAGATGAAAATATGAATTATTATATAAGGATTTATATAGATGTAAAACAATAGCTTTCTACTGCATGGGGACTTAACACACCTTAGAATCTTATCTCAATAGGGAGAGGTTATTATCATATTATGATGTGTTCTTTAGAAGTGAAGAATATGGTTTGGGGGAAGGGGAGCTTTAATTTGAAGTCGTGTGTCTTCCGAATTCAGACATGGGTTTTTGATTTCAATCCCTACGAGCATAATCCAACTAATGCACAAGTTTAGGTTAAACTTTATTTCCTCCCATGGGAATACTAGGATCCTAGTACCCTTGCGGAAATTACTAGTAGTTTTGGAGTACTTTTGAGAGTCGATCTAGCAACTTTAGAAGGAACCTTTGGACATTATGCTAGAGTGCTAGTTAATGTGGACATATCTAATGAATTGCCTCATATGATTGGAGTGGAAAGAGAGGGCAATGAATTATGGGTGGATGTTTCATTTGAAAATCTGCCGGATTATTGCAAGCTTTGCAACTGTCTGGGTCATAAAGTATATGATTGCCGACGTAATCGTAAGCAGTAAGATAAGCCCATCCGTGAGCAGAAAAGCAAGGAAAATCTAATAAGTCCGAGAAGGGGGAGAAGCTGAGAGATTATTCTGTTGTTCTTAAATAGCAAGTGGAAAACATAGGGGCGTAGGCACATCCAAACTTGGAACTTTTCAATAAAAGTAAATCGCTGCAACGTAACTTGGAGAAGTGCTTGGGGATGGAAGTCCCGATGAGCACTATTTTTAGAAACTTAGAGAGCAGTCTTTTGGCGAAGAAACCATTACCATTGGTTAACATGGACGATTGATCTAGGGATTGCTCATCGGCATCGGGCTCGGAGCAAGAGGGTTCAGAGGATGATGATACTCCAATTAAGAATCAGCATCACAAAATTTGAGAACTTGCAAGGGCAGATTTGGCGGAGGAAGAGGAGGAGCAGCCTTGGGAATAGTCACATGGCGTCTACAGTGACGCAGAAGTTTAGTTTCCTCAACAAATACATGTGGTTCGCGGCCTAGTGGTCAAAGTCCATCACTTTCCCCGTGACGGTCCCCCCCGTAGGTATTCTTTATGATTGTTCCTTATTGGAACCGTAAAGGGTTTCAGAATGTTGGAACTAGAGATCATTTTAGTTCTCTCGTTTTGAAACATAAATCCTTGTTTATTTGCCTAGCAAAACTAATGATGGAATTTAATAAAATTGAGATCTCTTACTGGAGAAAGATTGGCTTTGAGCTTATTGCTATGAATTATAAACCACTTCCCACACTTTGGGTTTTGATATCGGTGTCCTTAAATGTAGTACCTAATGTGCATTTAATTACAGACCAAGTTATTGGTGTTCACTTTCGGTGGTTTGATTTGGTTTTTCGTATTGGATTTGTTTATGGGAGGGTGAATTCAAGGTGGTGACTTTTTCTTTATGAGTCCATGAGAGGGGCTGTTTCTTCAATGGACTAGGTTTGGGTTTGGGTTGGAGATTTTAATTCGGTTCTTGGCTCCCATGAAAAATGTGGTAGACCGCTATTGTTTAGGGCATATAGTGATTTTCGCACGTGTCTTGATGAAACGGGGCTGATTGATGTCGAGGCAAGCGGCCCTTTCTTTACGTGGTTTAATGGTAGGGAGGGCTCTCAAAGGGTGGGATCTAGGCTGGATAGAGCTCTTATTTTAGTTGGTTTAGTGGAGCATTGCCGGTCTTACAATTGTTCGATTCTTGTGAGGCACTATTTAGATCATCATCCAATCCTTTTTGAGAGTTCTTTCACCTTGAAGTTTATTCCTCGGTTTCGCTTTCAGTTGATGTGGCTAACTAACGACTCCTTGACTAATATCATTAATGATCATTGGGGGTCTCGATTCCCGTCCTTACCACTGGTACAATTATTAATGTTGAAATTGAAAACGTTGCGGCCAATTCTGCGCGAATGGATTGGTCATGCTGATGCAAACATTCGGAAAAGTGAAGATGAGTTGTTACGGGTGCAAACCTAAATAACGATGAATAGTTTAACGAAGGTCTTGATTCAGGCTGAGTTTGAGGCTCATGAGAAGCTGGATCTCCATGTGCGGCAATGAAATATTTTTTGGAAAGAAAAAAGCGGCATGTATTGGCTCAAGGAGGAGGATCGCAATTTGAGCTATTTTCATAGAGTAGCCAAAATTTGGAAGGCTACCAGTGGAATTCACTCCACGTTTGTGGATGACGATCTTAATTTCTACATGGATGCTATTTCCACCCACGTCATGACTTTTTACACTAATTTATTTAGTGCAAATGATAGGGTAGTCATCGATCCGGGGTTAATCTCTTCCCTCATACCGAGAATTGTTTTTAGTGCTGAAAATGACTCGCTCATTGCTTCGCCTTCACTAGATTTGATACGCGACATGGTTTTTTCAATGGATGGCAGCAGTTCTCCTAGGCCCGATGGATTCATGGGTTGTTTCTTTCAAAAAATTTGGGAGGTGGTGAACCGAGAAGTTTGTGCAGCAGTGCATTCCTTTTTTGACACTGGTTTCATGTTACCAAGACTTAACTTCAGTGTGATGACTCTCATTCCCAAGGTAGAAGGTGTTAATCGGATTGAGGACTTTATACCAATCACGATGTCAAACTTTGCTTTTAAAGTTATAACAAAAATTCTTGCTTCTCGACTAGGATCTATTGTGGCAAGGATTCTTTCATGGAATCAATATGGCTTCGTGAAGGATAGGCTCATGATGCTATCTCGATTGCCTTGGAATGTTAACATGCTCGGTGACAAGTGTGCATATGGGAATGTAGCTTTGAAGATCAACATCAAGAAGGCTTTTGACACTCTAGACTGGAAATTCCTTTTTTGGTTATGGATTCTTTTAATTTCTCGATTGTATTTGTTAACTAGATTCGTAGTATCTTCCAATCGGCCAGGTTATCGATTTTGACACCTATGGGACTGCGAGGTTATTTTAGTTGTGGAAGGGGAGTGCGCAAAGGCGATCCCTTATCTCCGTTGTTGTTTTATATCAGGGAGGATTTTTTTAGCCATTTGATTGCTTCTCTTACAAGGTCGGGAAATATTACATGAATGAGTTATACTTCGGGTTCCGTTTTCCCATCCCATTTGCCCTATGCTTATGATGTTCTACTGTTTTGCAAGGCCAATTTAAATAATATGGCAGTAATTAATGATATTTTGATATTATACGGCGTTAATTCAGGTTAGATGGTTAATTTAACATTTTTTCCAGTAATTCGTTTCACGCTCACGGGCTACGCTTCTGGCAGCAGTTACGGGTATTCAATCTGGCTCTCTCTCATTTAAATATCTTGGAGTTCCTTTGTTCTACGGTGCCCCCATCAGCCCTTCAACTTCGTCCTTTACTACAAAGAGTTCTTTAGAGGTTCGTCGGTTGGGTCAGGAGTTCTTTGTCAATGGTCGGTAGAATTGTCCTTGTGAGGTCAATTATACATAGCTCACTTTTACATTCATTTGTTGTATATAAGTGGCCATCAGCTTTACTTAATCAGCTTGAGAGAGCGGTTCGAAATTTAGTTTAGATGGGTTCCGTAGAGAAGAGAAAGCTAGTTTCAGTATCGTGGTCTCTTTGCACCAATCCAATCGATTCAGGGGGGTTAGGACTGAAGAAGTTGGATGTAATTAACAACTCCATGTTGGAGAAATTGGCCTGGAAAGTGGTGACAGGCAACGGTGAGTGCAAAAATTTACTACGATAAAGATTTTTGAAAAATGAAGTCCCGCTAGGCTATATACCTCATTTTTCCGTGTGGTTCTCAATTAGAAATATTTATGACATAGTTCGGTTTCATATTCAATGGTTCTTGGGTTCGCCTTCGAATCTGAATTTTTGGAATGTATCTTGGATTACTCCTCCGCTGGCCGAACATATGCAAATCAATTCACGTCAGCTAATGCTTTTACAAGAGAAGGTTAGTGACTTCCTTTCCAAAAATGGTTGGAATGATTTACCTGTGTCTATTCCAGTCTCTTTAACATAGGATATTACTTTAATCAAGCAAGTCGAGCCTACAAATGATGTTTGTGTTTAGCCCCCGGGTAGTAAAGGAATTTTTTTGGTAAATTATTCTACCATTGGCAGCTTGGGGAATTTCCGAGATGCGAGACCTCATGCAAGGTGTGGCATCATTCCGTTGCACCATCTCATTCTTTAATTTGTTGGAAAGCTTTTTCGGATTATATATCGACTCATGATAAATTAACTAGGAGAGGTATTCACATTGTTTCTCGCTGCAACCTTTGTCTGGATCATTTGGAGGACATGGATCACTTATTCACCCATTGTTCGTTTGCACGGCAGTGATAAGTGTATAATTACACTTATTATCATATAAATTTTATACAATAAACACTGTAGTTTTAGTCATTTTTATACTTCATATAATAGATTTCACGTGGTATGTAGTTGTTTTTTATGCAAATGCAGATACTAGGTAAATCTTGGGAGTAAAATGATGAAGAGTGGAATTCTATGAAAAAAGAGTGAAAAAGGTGCAAAAAGATGCGTGGAACTTAAAGATTTGGCATTGGATCAAAGCTGTTAAAGATCGGTGAAGTTACAAGGAGAATTTTGAAGAAAAACTCAACTCACAGTCACGATAATCATTCATGCTCATGACTTGTTCTTCTTCAGAACAATAGTCTACCAATTATAGATTGTCATGACATGTATATCGCGATCGCGACATGTATATCGTGGTCATGACATGGATGGTTTTCTAGTTCTATCTTCTTAACTACAAACTTCCAAATAAGCATGATCAATCACCATCAAGTACCAATGAAAAGACACTTATCAAAATTCAACCAATCATGAAAAGGTGCCTATCCATTGTGGATTAAATCAAAGCTTCTCAACCAATTACAATGAAGAGATGCAATCATTCACCAATAGACACGACTCTTTGTTTGGATAGATGCAACCCTTCGAACTCTATAAATAAAGTTCCAATCTTCACAAATTTCGTGCACCAAAGTGACACCAAAAGAGAGGAGAATATTAGAGTGCAATTATAGGGTTACATATAGTGTGTGTAGATACAGAGTTCGCTACGTTCATAAGCGTTAGCGAGAAAATGTTTAAGTGATTCGAATCCTTGTTTTGATCACTAGATTCTCTACATTCTCGAGCGATTGTTGTATAAGTGTACTTGCAAATCACTTATTAATAAAAGTTTTCGTTCTTTAATATTCGTTTGTTCGATATTCGTAAAGAAATTAGTGGAGGTTTTGTACGGACTGAGATCGAATTCAAAGCAGATGCAGGAAATGCGGGAATTGATGACTCCCATTAAAGAGTGGATACAATTTGATCAACTTTAGCTTTCACTTGCATACCTTACAACTTTGCTTTTCTTTCTTCTTATACTTTCTATTTCGAAGTTTGTGATATGTGTATGTGTCCTAATACGTATTTCATGTTAAATCTTTCATGTTAATTAAGTTATATGCATTGGTGTTAATTTTATGAGTAGTTTCGGGGTTAACAATATAGTGTATAATCACTGGATCTGTGATATAATGCTGTTTAGTGAGCCAACTTTTTGGAATGGTAACTTGTTAAATGTGTCTATGTGAGAGTGACTCGCACTAAGCATAGTATTGATGTTGTCCAGGTTTATATGATAGTCTTAATTCGTTTGCACTAGATCTAGAAAAGTCATTTCATGTGTTGCTCTATGGTGAATAATTGAACATCTGAGTATTTAGAACCAACTCTATTAAATTAGTTTAGTGAATCGTAACATCTTTGTTGAACTTGCATGTTTTCTCTGCTTTCCTTATTTCGTAGGGAAAATCTATATATTTAGATTTTCTAATCTTTCATACCTATATTTACTCATATTTCATTCTAACCCTCCTATCCAAAAAACTATACATTATTTTATTTTCTTTTTATCTTATCTTCCTTGTTGATCTTTAGAACT
>CATIWQ010440631.1:0-10586 GCA_949673415.1 Euphorbia schlechtendalii
GTAATAGTTTATACAGATCATGCTGCTTTGAGATATTTGTTTGCTAAGAAAGATGCCAAACCTAGATTAATTAGGTGGATCCTTCTTTTGCAAGAGTTTGACTTAGAAATAAGGGACAAAAAGGGAAGTGAGAATACCGTAGCTTATCACTTATCTAGTTTAGAAGATGATAAGGGACCTATAGGTGAGACTAGAGATATTAATGAACTTTTTATAGATGAAATTCTTATATCTGTTAAACATACTGTTAGTCCATGGTATGCCGACTTTGCAAGTTATTTGGTTACGCATAGTTTACCCTTTAACTTAGATTCTAATGGTAAGAAGAAATTTCTTAAAGATATTAGATCATTTATGTGGGATGACCCTTATTTGTTTAAGATATGTGTAGATGGTATTATTCATAGATGTAAAGATGATACTAACTTTTCTTCAGTTTTAAGTCATTTCCATGATAGTATATATGGAGGACATTTAGGACCAGCAAAAACTGCTGCTAAAGTTTTAGAGAGTGGATTTTATTTGCCAACATTGTTCAAGGATGCTAGAGATTTTGTTCAAAATTGTTATAATTGTCAAGGATGCTAGAGATTTTGTTCAAAATTGTGATAATTGTCAGAGAACTAGAAACATAAGTCGAAGAGATGAGATGCCATTGAAAAACATCTTAGAAGTGGAGCTTTTTGATATTTGGGGTATAGATTTCAAGGGACCATTTCCTAACTCTAATGGTAATAATTACATTCTAGTTGTGGTTGATTATGTTTCAAAATGGGTTCAAGCTAGCGCATATGGTAAGAATGATGCTAGAGTAGTTGCTAAGTTTCTTAAGCAATTATTTAGTAGATTTGGAGTTCCTAGGACCATAATTAGTGATGGAGGTTCACATTTCATCAATAAGACTTTTGAAAGCTTGATGCATAAGTATGGAGTACATCATAAGGTTACTACCCCATATCACCCTTAGACTAGTGGTCAAGTAGAAATTTCTAATCGATAAGTATTGGTCTACTAAGTTAAATGATGCATTATGGGCTTACAAAAGAACTTTTAAGACACCTATTTGTATGACACCATATAAGTTGGTTTATGTAAAGGCTTGTCATATACCAGTAGAATTAGAGCATAAGGTTTTATGGGCTTTGAAGAATTTGAATATGGATTTACACAAAGCAGGTGAAAGAAGAAAGTTGGATTTAAATGGGTTAGAAGAACTACATTTGTCATCATATGAAAATGCAAATATCTATAAAGAGAAGACAAAACGATGGCACGATGCAAAACTACGGGAAAAGAAGTTTAAGATTGGAGATAAAGTTCTGTTATATAATTCCAAACTTCACTTATTCCCTGGAAAACTCAAATCTCGTTGGAAGGGACCTTACGAAGTTATTCAAGTATTTTACAATGGAGCATTGGAATTGAAAGCTTATGTAGTAGTATTTCGAGCCAATGGCCAATGATGCAAACCTTATCTCGAAAATAAATTTGAACAATAAGATGTTGATGTTCAATTACTATCCTCACCATAAATCATTCTAGGTATGAAAATAGTAAATATTTATTATTCATATTTAACATGTTTGTTTTTATAAGTTTTCTAGAACTAAGTCTAAAAATTAAAGAAATAGAAAAATTAAAGAAGTTCACGACCGCGACTATAGATCGCGCCCGTGACATTATGTAGTAAAACCTTCTATTCTTGTTGTGAAGAAAGTTACGATCATGACAAGCCTTTGCGATCACGACACGCGAAGAATATAACAGTTACAGATCGTGATTAAACATGTGACAAATGGCTGAAACTGCCATTAACGGCTAGTTTGAAGGAAAAATGGCTATATTGACTATTTTGGCCAATCAATAACCTATTAGAACTCTATATAAAGGTCTAGATAGAACCCATAGCCACCACAACCTTCTACAAAGCTTTTTAAAGTTCTGATATTTTCATCTCTATCCTCTACATTCAAAACCTTTTTCAACCTTTACTTCAAAAACCAACATGCCGTGTGTTAAGGTAGCAGCCAATAGAAGAGAAATCCCAAACTATCAGCAAGAATATGATTGTCCTTGTCCCATTCATTCATGTGAAGAGGGGAAAAGATTCCAAGTTCTGAACAAATTGGAAATCACTGGTATGATCTTTATTGATATGTTTTCTTGGAGAGTTTAGGCCTCCATGAGCAAATGGGGATGTATATCTCTTATTTGGGTTTAAGCACGTTTGTGGGGATGCGATTTCCACAAAATCGTGAGTGGATTTTGGAATGTTTAGTGACATTCGGTTTTGAAGATAATAAGAAGAGGGCGATTCAATTTCGCAACCAAGGTAGACATTATACCGTCACAAGAGAGATGATGAGTATTTAGTTCGAGTTTGAAGTTGAAAATTCATAAAGCATGATAGATTCTTTTCAAGCAAATCGAGTTTGGGAAGATTTCATGGGTAAGAGAGTTTTCGATCCCAAAATTTCTCCAAATAAACTTATTAAGGATGAGTGTATTCTTCTACTCCACAAATACCTTGCCACTTCGGTATTTTGTCGAGTAGAGAACACCAAAGTCCAAAAGAGAGATTTGTTTGTTCTTTCTTGCGCAATGAATAAGCAAAAAGCGAAGTTCATGGATATAATTTGGGACATGATGAAGAAGAATTCAACAAGCATGAGGAACAAGATTGGGGCGACCGAAATTATCATCGCCATTATAATGGGTGCGTAAAACGAACCCCTATGTTCAACAACCGAGTGAGTACTTGCGCTATATGGATAGAAGTTACTTGAAGAATACCGGACTTCTTCAAGAGAACGATGGTGTCTATTCTTTCTACTCCTACTCCAACTGCACCAAGAAACTAATCTCGACTCATGAAGATTCTTCCATTGGCCCATCTGATCCAATAGCTAGACATCATCCTGGAAGGGCTCCGATGATTGGACAAGAAAAATGAAGATGAAGAAAATGAAGCTCTGGAAGATTGGAAGGCGAGTATGCAACAAAAATTGGACAATGGCCAAGCGGAACTTGGGGTAATGAAAAAAGACATGAAGATCCTAAAGAAGAGTAATAAATCGATGTTTCAAAAATTACAATCTTTCTTTAGAAAATAAAATTGTCAATTTACTCCTAGTCCCCCGGATTCTCCTTCTCAATAAAAATGGGTTTACTCTTTTCTTTACTTTTCTTTTTTTAGACTAGTTAGATGTTAGTAAAATCTCTCACAATGAGGACATTGTGTTCTTAAGTGTGGGGGGGCATTTGTAAAAATCCTAAAAATCCAAAAAAAAAAGAATAAAATCAAAAATTGAAGAATGAAAATTTTCTTGATTTTGTGTTATTTATACATTATCCATACCTATGCTATACTAACATATGTTCCAAGGTTATTGTGAGTGCCAGGTATTACAAGTTTGATGTTAGTGCAAATTTTGAACAAAATTTTTATTTCGAGTTTGAGCGCACGTTGAGAGTTTGAGCGCTTTTAGCACAACATTTAGCATTTGGCAAGGATGAGTGGTGAGTAACATTCAAAGCAACATTCTAAGTAAGTTTCAATATATATTTCAATGCTACCGATAAGTTTTGAGTGAAGTAATATCTAGTAGTGTTCTTACTATGAGTTTTATATGCTATTCTCGAATACATCCTATAAGTATTGAGTGTGTTTAAAGTTTTGGGAAACTATATCCATAATACTTAGAAAGTGATCAATAAAGGATGAGGGTATTAAGAGAGAAAAATCAAAAGAAAGAGAGGCTAAACAATGAGTTATGCAAAAGGTGAGGAATGGTACGGAGCAGAAAATACAACCATTCAATGAGTAAAAAAAAGAAAAGAAAAGGAAGCATAGCATGAAAAATCTGTACTTCAAAAACATATGCTTAAAAAAATGAGAGAAAGTGGTATGGAGCATAAAATGCAACCACTTAAAAAAGGGGAGAGTGGTATGGAGCATAAAATGCAACCACTAAGAGTGTTTAGCATCCTAGGTTACCTAAAAGTGCCTTGAGATCAACCTTTTCAAAGCATGCTCCCTTTGTCCTTTATACTTTATACTATACTTGAGAGAAGGAAATATTTGAGTAAGCATATAAAGCTTATATGAAGACGCAATTCATTTGGCCCTCCACTAAGAGCAAAGGTATGCAACTAAACTATAAAAAATTACACATTATTAATTTGTGGGAAATTTCAAACTTTTACTTGAACTTTATGCAACGTGGGAATGCGGTACTCACTACGATAGTCTTTTCGCCAAATGAGGTACGAACTTGAATTACTAATTTATACACTTTTTTTGTGTTTACCTTGAGGACAAGGCAAAAGTTAAGTATAGGGGTGTGATACGTGTATAATTACACTTATTATGATGATATTTTTAATTATAAAACGATATGGTTTAAAGTCATTTTATACTTTATATAAAAGATTTCACGTGGTATGTAGTTGTTTTTTTATGCAAATGTAGAAAGTAGGTGAATCTTGGTAGTAAAATGATCAAAGATGGAATTCTATGTAAAAAGAGTGAAAAAGGTGCAAAAAGATGCATGGAACACAAGGAATTGGCTTAGGATCGAAGTTGTCAAAGTTCGGTAAAGTTGCAAAGATGAATCATGAAGAAAAGCACATGTCAGGATCATGACACCCATTTGCTTTCGTGACATGTCATTCTTCACAAACCAAAAGTTACAAACCAATGTTCACGATCACGACATGTAAGTCATGCTCACGACTTGTGACGGTTTTTGGTCAACTCTTCTCAACTACCAACCTCCGGATAAAAACGATCAACCGCCATCAACTGTCAAACGAAAAGACACCTTTTGGAAGAAATCCAATCATGAAAAGTGTCTATCCATTGAAGATGAGGATGAAACTTTGCATACAATCACAATGAAGTGTTGCAACTCTTCGCCAATAGATACAACTCTCTGTTTGGATAGACGTAACCCTTCGCACTCTATAAATAGAGTCCCAAACCAACCATTTCGTGCATGGTGGGCAATGCATGGTAGTGTATGCATAGATAGAGAATGAAAATTGTATAGATTTCGCTACTTCAAAGTGTTAGTGAGAAAAATGTTTATGTGATTCGATTCTTGTTTCAATCACTAGATTTCTCCACATATTTGAGTGATTGTTGTATGAGTGTAATTGCAAAGCACTTATAAATAAAAGTTTCTATTCATCAACATTCATTTGTTTGATATTCATAAAGAATAGCATCCTAGCAGAGGTTCTGTACTAGTCGAGACCGAATTCAAAGTAGAAGCAGGAATTGGTGGAATTGATGACTCACATTAAAGAGTGGATACGGTTTGATCAACTTTAGCTTTCACTTACATACCTTACAACTTTACTTTGTTTTCTACTTATACTTTCTATTTCGAATTTAATGATATGTCTATGTATTGTAACGAGTATTTTATCTTGCGTCATTTATATTAATCAAGTTATATGCGTTCGAGTTAACTTTAAGAGTGATTTCGGGGTTAACAAGATTGTGTATAATCACTGGATCTATGATTATAATGCTGTTTAGTGAGCCAACATTTTTGGAGTGGTAACTTGCTAAATATGGCTATGTGAGTGACCCGTACTAAGCATAGTATTAAATTTATCCAAGTTCTTATAAGTGTCATAATTCGTTTACCCTAGATTTAGAAAAGTCATTTCATGTGTTGCTCTACGGTGAATTGTTGAATATTTGGGCGTCTAGAACCGAGTTTGTTGAAGTTATCTAGTGTTTAAAACAACTTTGATTACTTTGCTTGTTTTTCTCTACTATACTTGTTCTTAGGGAATATCTATATAGTTTACATCTTCTCTAATATATTCATGCATCTGTCTATTCATTTCAGTCTATCATCCAACCCTACAATTTATCTTATTTCTTTTGTTCTATAACTCTAGTTAGTCCTTAGAATCGAATTCCTTCCCTGGGGGATCGATATCTTTTAAAACTACATCACAACTTTATACTTGCAGTTATCATCATTTTTCTAATTGATAATCGTTACTGACGATACCTGTTCATATTTAGAACTTTTATTTTATCAGTAGAAATGTGGGGAACAAGGTTTTTGGCACCTTTACCAAGGATAAGCCTTTCAGAATGAGTATAGCTAAAATCTTGCGAACAGGACTCGGTAGGTTCTGGAAAGATCTTGCTCATAGATTCAAAGATAGACTTTTACGCCTTTGAGACCTTGTCATCTATGTTGTCATTGATCTCTTTGCAGACATCATATACCTTGTTGTTTAGAGCATCAATATCCAACACAGCCTTTCTTTGACACCTCATTCATAGCCTTCACAACTTGATCAATCTTGGCATCATAGTTGAGCATGAACCTAGACATACTCACCAGCACCTTTTCCATTTCATCCCCTATATCTTTGCTGGTCTCCATCTCCTTGAGCACATTATCAAGTTTCTTCTTGATTTTGGCTTGCAATTCCCCAAACTTATGGAACTGTGTAACTTGAGTTTCCATTGTGAAACTCAAACTACTCAGTTACTCAGCAGTAGCATCTAAACTACCCTTATCTTTCCTACAACTGCATTAGCAAGCACAGTAAATGTGGGGATAGATGTAATAGTTGTGCCAAGCTGAGCTACAGAATCTGACAAGCCAGTTAAGATGAGAGCCATCTTATCTACCAATCTCTTAGTGCTCTCCTTGGCTAAGTGATTTCGAATCACAAATAGACCACCTTGAATCTTTTCAAACTCCTCAAAATAGATAGATTCAAAGGTCAAGCATGTATGTTCATCGAATTTTTAGAGCTTAGCCTTGGGTTTAGTGGATATTCAAGTTGCAGAAACTGGCTCAAATTCTACTTCTCAAACACTCTATGCATGATACGATTCATGAGAAAACTCTCATAATCGAATCCATATATTGGGCCAAAATCTAGATTTGATGCCCATTCAACCTTCATGAAAAGCGTTCCCTCTAGGAGTGTAATCTTCTCATTCTTCCCTTCAACATTCACAACAATGCTTCTCTTAGATGATGCTTGAAATCTGAAGGTTATCTTAGTGATCGCCATTTCATTGAGAGGAAAATAGATTTGAGAGAAAAAAAGGAATTAGGGTTATTTGCTCTGAAAAAGATTAGGATTCAAGATTGCAAGTAACCTCTCTCTTCAACTCCTTCAGCTTTTATAGACCTCTTCCACTTGTAAAGATACATGGCGCTAGCATAGAGATCGATTGAAATTAACACTAAGATTAACACTTGATCAACCACCTTAGTAAACGGTGAGTTTAGTAGTAAAGAGTTCCAATTCAAAAGCACGTCTTTTAAAAACTTGGGTTTTTTTATTTTAAACGCGAAACTGAATCTCACGGTGTTACTTAAAAATTAAACGGAGTTAGACACGTGTTACCTCACTTGGCTAAATTTGGATTCCAACATTTAGACAAATTTCGTGATTTTTCCTTCACATGGGGTTCGCCATACCAATAAGCTGCCTTAGAACGTTGAATATGTCAGCACAATGTTCCTCTAAGGGAACATACTCTAGTTTGACATCTCCCCTTAGCACATAATCCCTTATGAAGTGATGTCTAATATTGGTATGTTTCATTCTACCATGTTGAACTGTATTTTTTGTTAGGTTGATTACGCTCTTGTTATCACAAATAACTTTGAGACACTTGGACTTTATACCATAATCTTCCACACTGCATCATAGATGGCCTGTCGTAACTAGAATGGCTGGTGTTGCATTGAAGTGTTACGATTTTTGAAGAAAAAAAAGGATTTTTTGAAGGAAAAAAAGGATTTTTTGAAACACATTATAAAAAGTATTCCAAAAGTGTTGCAATAAATTTGTTTGTAGATCAAATACACTTTCATCGCAACACTCTTAGTCTAACCATTGTGAAAAACATAATGAATGGTAAAAAGGCAAGCGGCAAGAACTCTCTTGGGCGGAAATTGATGATAAAAAAATTAAAAAATAAATAATTACTTACTAAAATTCACATAAATAACATTTCTCTCTCCTCCTCATCTTTCTCTGTGGCGTTCTTAATATCCTCAAATTTGAAATCCCTACTTCACCATGTAATCTCTTCTTCTTCATTCAATTCTTGATTGTAATTTCCCAAATTGAAACCCACACTATGTTCCTTCAATTCTATGCCAACCTTCGCTTTCCTTTTTTAAATCGTATTTTCACAACTAGGGCACTCCAATTCCACCTCTTACCAAATCGGTAAAGATTTCTTTTACTTGCAATTGTTACTCTACTTTGTTTGTGATTTTAGGTTTTCTGGAGATTGATTCTAATTTTTCTTTGTTTGTATCAACTGCTATATTAGGTTATAATGTTTGAAATTGAGATTTTAGAGGGGGATTTAATAATATTTTTGCTTCTTGTTCCTCATATATTTCAAAGGCGGTGTTGGTTTTCCTGTTTCCCCCTTGCATTATTCTGAAAATGTGATTTGGGTATTTGAATTAAATTGCAGATCATATCTACCTGAAACGATGGAGTTTAGGTCAGAGTGCCCTATTTGTAAATCTCACTATATCGACCAAGGTATATAGATTTACTTCCTTCTTGATAGAAATGATTATATGCTGTTAATAGGCCTTGGAATTGTGTTATGAGTGGTGGATTTGTCTTTTCACAGAAAGATAAAATTGCTAAAATTGTTTCAATCGGCTAAAATAAGCACAAATGTTGCATATTTGAGACCTATGTCTTTCATCGAAAATGTTGTAACAATTTATAAGAGTTTGGATGTTGCTTTTTATGCCAACTTGTTTCAATCTGGTTCATCTGGTATGGCTTCACTGTTTACTTTTATATTATTTTCCATCTACCGTCTTGCTTTAGGCCTTTTGAGTGTATACATTATTTTGCACAACTGTAATTCCATATTCAGGCTTTGATAAAATGGGTAAAGAATCGTTTGAATTTGCTTTGAATGATAGCTTGAGCAGCGATCACTTCTGTTATCACCAACAGTCAAACAATCAGCTCAAATTCCTTTGAATTTTTCCGCTGAAAACGGTGTTCAAAAGATTGGCATGGAAGGTAAGCAAATGTGCTGCCATCCAAATTATTCCACATAAAATCCCTGACAAAAAAAACAATAAGTAAATTTCAGCGGTTTTCATTCCTACTTTTTTAGTGGTACTACTCGATTCATTAATGAACATGGTTTTCATTCCTACTTTGTTTATTTGTCAACCTCTATATATGTTACCTAAATCTTTGTCTGTTGAAAAAAAAAATTAAAAATGGGATCTTTATGTTCTCTGTTTTGGTTGGAAAATATAATTAATTTCAGCTTCTGATTTATGTTTTCTTCAATTTTTGTGTAGGGCATGTTAATCAGGGGGGGCATAATCATTCTATGTTGTGTTTTGCTGCTTGTTGCTCATTGCAGTTGTAGAAACTAAGCATCCTTCAGAAGGTAATTATTCTTGTTCAAAAAAAAAGAAACTCCTTTTCAGCTCATTTATCCCTCACTAAAACTAATTTTTGTTGCAGCTAATTCATTGATAGCACTAAAGAAAAGTTTGAATGATCCTTTGAAGTGTTTATAGAATTGGAAAAATGGAGATCCGTGTAAATCTAATTGGACTAGTGTTGTGTGTTATGATACCATTGGGACTGATAAATTCTTGTACATCAGAGAGCTGTATGTTTTTATATTTCACTTTCATACTTGAAAAAAAATTACTAGTTTAATTAGTATGAAACAATTGATATGAATGATTTAGTTCCTTTTTGGTTTTGATGCAGTCTATTGCTAAACATGAATCTTTCGGGAAATTTAGGTCCTCAGCTTGGTCAGCTCTCTCAGCTGCAAATTCTGTGAGTCGCAATTTATATATACCTAGCTCTTGCTCAAACAAACATTAATTATGCAAAATTTACTTATTGTTTTTTTTTTGTCAAGGATTTTATGTGGATACATTTGGATGGCAGCATACCAACAATCAACAATTGAACACCCATCAAGTATACCATCTTAAGAGTTCAAAAAATGATAGTTGTGAGTAGGGCAATAATAATGTAAGAATTGAACTGCTGATTTTAATGATTCCGGTCTAGATTTGTCTATTGATATCATGCTTGAAAGTTCAAAAATTTAATGAATTTTGTGCTTTTTTCAAAGTCCACAAAATTACCAAGCTCAGAGATCAGCCAAGCGAACTCTTGATGACAAGAGGCATGGCAGTTCTACCTTTGGAAATAATGTTAGGGATTCAAAGAGATATAAGAAACTGGACTATGGCTTGTTAAACAAATGCACAACTAATTCTCAATTCGGAAAACTGGGTGTTTTGATCGTAAGGTTTTGACTCTATTTATTTTGAGGTCTTATATTCGGTAACGGTGCCAAAAACCTTGTTCCCCACCTTTCTACCGATAAGATAAAAGTTCAAAATACTAACAGGTGTTGTCAATACCGCTTATCAAAATAGAAAAATGGTGACCACTGCAAGTATACAGTTTCGATGTAGTTTTAAAAGATATCGATCCCACAGGGAAGGAACCAGTTCTAAAGACCAACAAGAGTAACGGAACAAAGAAAATAAAATAGATAATTT
>CATIWQ010440681.1:0-21333 GCA_949673415.1 Euphorbia schlechtendalii
TGCCACACATCAAATCTCGTATTTTAATGTAAATTCCAATATGCTTTGCTCCGTCGTTGAATACTTTAAAAAATTGTACACATGACATATATGGTGATGTAAACTGCCTTCATTCTACCTAATTAAGTTTGACTCCGTGAAACTTAACATAAATGATCATTTCACAACCTGTTTAATAATTTCTCACATAATAATTAGTCGGTTAGTAGCTTGCTAGTTAAATATTTGATATTCAAAAATTATAATTTGTTTTTCTGTGCCTTCTAGCTAATATGAAAGAGAAAAACAACATGCTATGTTGTAAATATATGAACATGAATATAAAAAGAGATGAAAGGAAATTGTAGAAGGAAAAGTGAATATGTTATAGAATATGACATATAATTAATTAACAAGCATCAAAAGTTAAACAAAATCACCTATTCCTAAGGAAAATATAACTTAATCTAAACAACTTAAAGATAACAATTGAATAGGTAATATTATTCAAAATAGAGGAAAACTAAATAACCAAATCAAGAGACTTGGTCAAATAATTCAACATGTTATACCATACCATATCTCTAGTTTGGGATCTGGAAATCACATGAGTTGAGGCACTTAATGACTTTTCTCTCTCATTTATATTTTTTTTGTGAGTTAAATTCCGGGTTTGATTCCGGGTTTGATAATAATAATAATCCATAGGGTATATTATTGCAGTGGCGGATATTATGTATTACCTTCTATTATTATTATTATTATTATTATTATTGATATTTGATATAATAGTACTATATTAATATTGTTAATAGCTTTCATATTAGAAGGATAATCCGTAGTTCAACATTGTCCAACTTGTTGAAAAATTATCCTTTTACTATTGTTATACAAATTTAACACACATGTTGTACATGTGGTCCAAAAGCACACTTGTTTGTGTATACAATATGAAGTTCTTGATAATGTGTATAGCATGTTTCGAAGTAATGTTATGCGCATCTGATTGATAGTATGGAATGAGTATGCACTCTGCCGCAATGCAGGAAACTTACCATTCTAGAGAAAGACAATTCAGTATCGAAAGCCACTTTTGTACGTTACATTTTCATCGCCTCCCAAAATCCTTTTTTCTTTTCCTAGTTTTTTTTTATTCGCAAATGAATATCGCTGAATTCAATAAATCAATGACCAATAATAGCTAGATTTGGATTCTGAAAAATTATAAATTCCATTATAACTTACAACTTTATCAATTTTCAAATTTAAAGAATCTTAATAAAATGTTGAGAATTAAATTAGATTTTCTTAGTTTCGAAGAACTAGCTGCTGACAAAAATTGTTTTGAGAAATAAAAAGAGAATTGAATTTCTATAAATCCAACATAAACACACATTTTCTAACTCATATATAAATTCCCTCGTCTTCTTGTAGCTGTTGTAGCCTTAACCAATAATTCCTACTTCAATCTTCCATCTGCAGATTGAGTTCTTTTGAATATTGAATCTCAAACAACCAAATCTCAAATAAAGGCCACAAATCAATCCCTTTCATCGCCATATAAAGTACAATTTCCAATTAATTAAAAAAGGTGGATCGAAGGGATGGAAAGAGGCCACTTTCATCCGAAGCATCAGAGGAAGAGAAAGACAAAGAAGAAGATCAGTTAGGTCCTTGTAGGTGGTCTGAAACAGATATGTCTGCAATGGTTTCTTCTCTCTCTCAAGTCATCGCTACTAATACCCACCATAATAAACCGCCACAATCAGCAGGTCAACAATCTCAACAACAAGGTACTCACTTTTCTTTATTATACGAGTTTAAAGCTTTATGGTAGCGCACTATTTTGCTAGTTCGCTCTGTCTGGCTGTTCGTTTTTTAGAACATGCAAAGATCATTATACAGTTTTGAAAATATTTTAAAATGTTCCAACTTTGTTTTTTCTTTACTTTATTATTAATTGCTTGTTATCAATTGTGATTTTCCCGTTAGTTTGTACATATGTGTTACAGTATATGCCAGCCTGACCTTATAGGTTTCTTCTTCTACAAAATTCATTTGTTTTGGTTAGTAATTGTAATATGGGTCATGCGTGTCAATGGTGTGTACTTAGGGTTTCGGCAAAGTTCACTGTATCCATCCATCTCTTCTTTCCGTAAATATCTCTCGCTTCATTTGTTTGACAAAAGGATAAGTCTCTTTCTTTAATTTGAAGCAAATAAGTTCTAATAGAAGGTGAACAACTAAAATCATGTTCCCAAGTTAGTCGAAAAACTAGCTATTCTAGTTAATAAGTGTGCAGCGTGATTTGAAGACTTTCTAACATAAACAGCACGAAAATAAGAAAAAAGTGTAAGAGCAGTCCTACAATTCACAAGAATCAAGCCAATAGGAAAATTATAAGACAAGTCAATATTTAAAATATCAAGTTCCAAAATAACTTCAGCTGCAGTTCATAATTTCAACTTTAACAAATCTCCTCCCCCCGAAGCATGAAAGACCTCTCCGCTAGAATTTGGCATGTAGAATCTCTCAAAATGAAATTGAACTAGCGGCAACCATGAATAATTTCTGATTTGCCGAGCTCCATTCTCCAATATGCCAAAATTACCCTTTCATTTTCATCATTAATATCACATCACATCCATAGTTACATTTCGCTTCTCGCTTTAAAATAAAATCATAACTTCTATCACTAAATATTTACTAGTCAATATTCAAACAAATTCAAAATTTACACTAGGCCTTAAAAGGAATTTAATGACATCAATTTATTGGTTTGATGCATAAATTACGCGGTGAATTGACTATAGTCTATTTTGTTTGGAGTGAGTAATGTGAAGGTGATACGTAGTGGTTTTGCATATGTAGTGTAGTAAAGAGATAATTAGGGTAGTTCTAGTAGTTATTAGTATTGTGTCTCACTCATATATTTAAATCCTAGTATACATGTTCCGTGAGACACTAGCTTTCCTTTATGGCAAAGCCATTGACCTTATCCCTTGTGATTTGCTTGTTTCACTTCAATTATTTTATGCACCATCTCTTTCTCATCTCATCTGCCTAATCTTTGATCGTGACTTTGATTTTGTTGCTACATTACCTATTCTATCCTATACACCTTGATTGCACATTTATTTACCTAGCTAGCTACTTCAAAAGATAACAAAACCCAAACTTAAAAAAATAGTTTATAACATACAGGAGAAAAAGAAAAAATGATATTATCTATCCCCAAAAACATATTAGGTTAAACGACGTTATTCTACATGATCATTAACGTCACAGTAGCTAGGAAGTGAGGAGTAGTGAATCTTGTAATTTGTATAAATGAAAAATACATGATAGCATGATATGACCCTTTTGATCAATCAAAATATTCTTTTGTTATGTAAGAGAGATAGTAGGAGAAAATATGAGTTAAAGTTGTACACTTAACTACTAGCTTTTCAGTTTCGTATTAGAAGGATATTGCTTTGCAGAGATGATTATGAATTATTTAATTATAAACTTTTAATGAAGAGAACACAACAAGAAGAAGACAGTATAGAGGAGTAAGGCAAAGGCCATGGGGAAAATGGGCAGCTGAAATAAGGAACCCTAAAAAGGCAGCTAGAGTATGGCTTGGTACTTTTGACACTGCTGAAGATGCGGCTCTTGCATATGACAAAGCAGCTCTTAAGTTCAAAGGCACTAAAGCTAAGCTTAATTTCCCCGAACGCCTTCAACCCAACCCCGACTTTACTTACTTGCCCGCTAACTCAACATCTACTGCTTCTCTTGCTCCGCTGCCTTTCTTTCACCCGTTTCCACATGAATCTTACCCGGATTTGCTTCAATATGCTCGGATTCTTTCGAGCAATGACACGAATTTCCCACATCACACTTTTAATCTCTTCAATCAACAACAACAACAATACAATGATCCGCTTCATTTGTCCACTTTTACTTCCGCACGTCAACAACAACAACCTCAAGATCAACATCAACAGGAAGATCCAGCAAGATTATACTCGCCTCCGGGATTTCGTACTACTGATTATCAAGAACATGGGAAAGATTCTAGTAACCCTAGGGATCCGTACTAGTGTCCACTTATTATTTCATATGATATCTATTAGTTTTGATTTTCTAAGATTCTAAGTAAGTTTTCCTCTTCTTCTTGGAATTGTATTCTATTTTGAAGTTCATTTATTATTATTAATTATGTATTTTTAGTTTTGGTTACTTATCTTGATCAGTACGTGGATGATAATTTTTTTTTTCCTTTTAAATTTGTGAATTTAGCATTTTCATGACTGATTTAACAGTCGAATATGCTTGCTTTTGTGTGTAATAATATACGGTACCGAATATTTAATATCCTCCTCTAATTCAACGGTTGAATTTTTAACATATCTTAATTAAATATTCTCTTATTCTAATTAAGTGCTTCCTAGTAAACACTTAACCATTAAATTTGAGAAGGGTCAGGACCATATATAATTTTTCTCTTTCGGGCTTAGTTGTTTTTCAAAGAGTTACAATGTTTTAATTGAATGCGTACCATGCCGATCTTAATTGGCAATATTGTTCAAAGTCAGAGAGAATTAATTGATTATTAATAATGATCAACTATTTTTTTTCCACCACGGTGGTCTCAGATAGATTCTAACTGTGGGCAATACTTTTAAATCATATTCACATTCAGATTAATCCCTAATGATCAATTTACAAATGCCTTGAAGGATTAGAAAGCTGATCCCAAGATTTAAGATTGCATCATACACATCTATTGAGTTTGATACCTGATAGATGTTTAAGAATATATATTCAAACTCACAAAATTGATTGATTATTAAAAAACGGTGAATAAACATGTACTTAATAAAAACTATAGAGTGTATATTTATAAATATTAAATTATAACTAGTGTAGTCATAGATCTTTCATTTTAGAAAACGGAAGATTAACACACTAATTAAAAAGAATTTATAATCTTAGTTTACAAAATCATTAAAAAGTTGTTGAGAGTATTAATTGTGAAAAAAATTAGTTTAGAAAAGTGGTAGCGAAAATATTGAAGATAATTTGCGAGAAACATATTCTTGTCAATATTAAAAATATATAATTTTCAAATTTTACAATTATTTAAAGGAAGTGGATGACACTGAACGAAATATGAAAATGTTATGTTTAAGAAATTTCGTATGACCTGATGTGTGCTTGAAGAATTTATTATGTATATTATATGTTTTCAATTTTGTTCCTAAATAGATTTTTCAAGTTTCAAATTCTCCACACTATATATAGTAGGCTTTAGTATCATATCATATAAAATGAAAGAATTTAGCCCATAAAACTCAAATGAATATATATAGGACCTAATAATAACGTGCAATTATCTGTTAAATTTGAGCTACTTATCTTATAAAGAAATATGTTTTTCTGCAAGTATTGGCCCTTTATATTGGAATGAGATTGTAATTTTTTTAACATCAAATCAAAACCAAATCAACAAAATCTTAATCCCACGCTGGGTGAGGTTGGTTAATTATATGGATCTTTTGACATCATGAAGTTCTATAACATGTCAATCGTTCATTAATATTTAACAAGCGTATATCTTTCGAAATAGTTTCCTTGCATGTAATCTTAAGTCTTCTTCTCCTTCTACACTTACTTTCCCAAACATAAAGAATCAAATTAAATTTATGCTATGGATAAAGAAAAAGTAACGTGGATTTGCTTTTGTGTCCTACAAAATACTACCTTTGTCACAACTCACTTTTACTAACAATGACGGAATATTGATATCGGATGGATCTTATTTCATGGACCTAATTAAGAACAACATACATCCACCTTGTTCATAGGAAATTTCAACCAAATATACAAAAAAATTATATAGATATTTTTTTGTTTTATAGATATTTTTAGTTGTACATATTTTTAGATTTTATTTTTATTTTTAGTTATCATGTTTTTCTGGTTTTACAAAAGATCTTTTATATCAATCTTATGCATGGTATAAGACCAGTCTTATATACAGTATAAGATCTCTTTTTATCGATATTAGAACTATCATAGTATATCTCAAAAAAACCTTTTTGTGATCAAATTTGTTTAAATGATTAATAAAAGAGTTCTTATACCATCCTTACACTGGTGTTTGTTTTTTTTTTACTTGAAATTGAAATTCACGTATAAGTAAAAATATTTGTTAAAAAATGAAAAACCAAATTATAAATTAAAAAAAGAACATAAAACCAAAATGTAATTTTAAAAAGTGTGTTTTGTAAAATAGTATATAGATATGACCCAAATTAAAATTGGAAAATTTTGTTAAAAAGCAAAGCCGTTGTTCATATGGGAAAAGTTTTTTATTTCTAAGAATTTCAAAGACAAACTAATAAGATGTGAGAATTTCATCTCTAAACTTTAACTTTCTTTTTGAACAAAAAAACTATAAAATATATTTTGCAATTTTAAAAACTAAGATAATAAAATAGAAGCTACTCAATTGTTATACATTACCATCCACCTATGGAGCGACACCTACAACTTAACTCTTTATCTTGCATCTCGGACTTATTATAATATGAAGTTCAGATCATTTCCTTCAAATTCATTAAAAATTCTTGACAATTCTTTAAAGTAATTGTAAAACTAAACCAATATATAAAAATTATTGCCTAAAAGAAAAAAAGAAAAGAGCAAAAGTCAAGGAGGTTGATGAATGGAGATGACATTGAAAATAAATTGGGGTGAGGGCAGCCGTTGGATTTGAGGACACCTTGAAGATTACATCACAGCAATTGCTGATGATTCAGCTTTTTCAGCTGTTGCTTATACTCATCAGTTTTAGCTACAGTGTCAGTCGTCAATGTTTTTAGTTAATTGACCCTGCATACACAACAGTAGCTATTTTTGATGTGTTGTTTAAATAAGCTCAGGAAAGGAACCCCTAGGTTATGAGGAGGACAATTTGGATAGGCCATGAATCTGATTAGATGAAATTTCTTGACTGAGATAGCCATTTGGATAAGCATACTGTGAGTTGTAGGTATGAAACAAAAATCCTTGTGTTGACGGAAAAGAGAATTATAGATGAGATAGAAAGAATCTCAGAACTGAGAGGAAGTTGAAAGAGATTTCATTAACATCCAAATCCAAATACTACCCAGATATAGAGCAGTGCCAAGGCTAAATAGCCGTTACAGCAAACAAAGATTCTTCTCACTCTTAATTAAACGCAACACTTCTGCCAGAACACACAGTTTAATTGAAAAGGAAATAACAGAAAAATAAACCAAGTGTTTATTCCATAACACCTTGCAACCTGATTTATTATGCTAAAAGAGATTTCAAAACGGAAACTTTTCTACACTAAGCTAGGAACCACTTCAGCCATACATTCTCCCGCGCTAAAGAGCTTCAGTGTCATATTTGCATAGATGAAAGCTGCAATACAAGAACACAGTAATTAGGACAATACTCTTTTGGTTTTTCTCACCAACCGACATATTCAGTGAATTTCGATTCAACTCTAAAGTGCAACATGAGCATGTGAAACGATGCAAGCAAAACAGGAAATTGACAGGAAACCAGAATTTGGTGAGTAGGTGAAATCTTGTCTTCAAACAAGGTACTGCTCTTGCACGTTCTATGACTTTACTGATAATTCTTTTCTACTTTGATGATTTTATAGGTCAATCAACAAGATTCAAAATTCAGAAGATCATAGATTATTCTTCCTCCATGTTTGGATTCAAAGTTTGTCAGAGCCTTTTTATGTAAAATAACAGATGGATGCAACACGTGCATCCATCTGTTTTGGGGCATTTTCTGTGGCTTATATTTCACTCGAAACTGTTACATATGTTGAGGCCTTCAGCTCTTCTTGGGCACCTGGCTGGTATTCTCACTACTAGTTGAGACATTAAATATATCTTTGTTTTCACATTAAATAGCAAGTTGCAGATGCTATATGTAGGTCTTTTGCTTTGCAGTTGCAATTTGTTGGGTTCAGTGTTTGGTGGCAGGAAATTCACTCAGCCAATGAAGTGATGTAATGTAATGTAATAGTTATATCATGTAAAAAGGCTACATGGTTCATCCCATTTCTGATGATTTTTGTTTTACATACAAGGATGATGTTGGTGATGAATCCGTCTTCATGTTCACTTCTCTCCACAAACTTGAGCTAAAAAAGCTTGGCCGGGATCTTGATTGGATAGTTGAACCAGTGAAAAGTTTGATGCACAATTGTGATAGATTATCATTTGTAAAGTATGCTGTAATTAGCTTATAAATAGCGTTCTGCATGTTTCACCATTTGAATCTGTTGCAGTTGTGTCTATGCAGAACTCAAAAGGAGAAGTGAAACTTGCAAGCAACCCCACCCATCTAGATGGAGTTCGATTCAATTGGATGCTATTTTCTCAATTTTCATTTTTTTTTAGATCGTCTTATATTTAAAACTAACTTGATAGTATCCTGAATTAATGTGGGAGAGTTTGTAGATAATACATTCACTTAACCAAAAATGTAATTTTTGACTTAGAAATCAAACATCATTTAATTTTCAGCAGAACTTTTCAAAAATTTTGGATAGATATGTGGAGTAGTCTACGAAACAAAACCTGCTCTAGTGCAGGATTAACGTAGTCGAATAAGTCCCAGCTATAACCAGCTTGCCAAACACTCCCATCTATAAACCCTAGCCAAAAGTTGCAGTGAGAGATCCGCAATTCGCATGCGTGTTTTCTTTTTTCCACTCCCATTTCCTCATCACCTTCCAAAAAAGCTTCACTTTCAAGCCTAATTCACTTATCGCACCCAATGGCCTCATCTGAAGATACACTTCGAAAAGCCCTTGCAGAGAAGCTATCCGCCGTTGAAGCTCAAGGCAATGCTGTCCGTGCTCTCAAAGCCGCCAAAGTGACTAAGGCTGAAATCGACGCTGCAATTGAATCGCTCAATAGCTTAAAGCTCCAGAAGACTTCAATCGAGCAGCAGCTTCAAGCTGCCGTCAGTGGTAATGGCCCTGATAGCTCTTTTAACAGGGAAGCTTTTCGTCAAGCTGTGGTCAACACTCTTGAACGCCGTTTGTTTTACATTCCATCTTTCAAGATTTATAGAGGTGTTGCTGGGCTTTACGATTATGGTCCTCCTGGTTGCGCTGTTAAATCCAATGTTCTAGCTTTTTGGCGCCAGGTAACAGTTACTTAAATTTGAAATATTGCATTAAATCAGTGGTTTACAGTTCCCATTTCTGAATGTTTATCTATAGCTGTTGCTTATGTCTTATAACTTAGAAAACCCTCCTAAGGTAGTTGGTGTCTGTTTTCCAGCATTTTGTTCTGGAAGAAAACATGTTGGAGGTTGACTGCCCTTGTGTGACGCCTGAGATTGTACTCAAAGCATCTGGTCATGTGGATAAGTTCACAGACCTTATGGTTAAGGATGAGAAAACAGGAACTTGCTATAGGGCTGATCACCTGCTGAAAGATTTTTGCAGTGAGAAGCTTCAGAAAGATCTTACCTTAACTCCTGAGAAGGCTGCAGAGCTAAAGCATATAATGGCTGTCTTGGATGATTTATCTCCTGAAGAGTTGGGTGCAAAGATTAAGGAGTACGGCATAACTGCCCCTGACACTAAGAATCCCCTCTCTGATCCTTATCCATTTAATTTGATGTTTCAAACATCAATTGGCCCTTCTGGTGTAAGCCCCGGGTAAGCATAATTATGTTCTGATATACCCATGCTGGAAATTTTCTAATTTACTACGGCGGTTCACTTCTTTTGCTTCTTAAGTTCTTGTGCATTTGATGCTGCAGTTATATGCGTCCCGAAACAGCCCAAGGCATATTTGTTAATTTCAAGGACTTGTATTACTATAATGGGAATAAACTCCCGTTTGCTGCTGCTCAAATCGGGCAGGCTTTCAGAAATGAGGTTTGGACTTCTCCCTTCAAATTGCGGATTATATGCAGGTTTCAGCTACTTTTCATTTGCAAGAACACTGTCTTATATTTTGATGTTTTAAAGTAAAATAGATGGAAATAGTTTCTAATTGCAAGCTTGTGAACTCCTATGCTTGCACGAAAGTTACCCTGCTTGTCTTCCTAAATATTATTACTGTTTAGTAGTTTTTATAATGAAACTAAATTTATAGTTCAAGTGTTCAATATGAAAATGGTGTTATTTACTAATGAAGCACTCAACCACAGAACCAAACTAAATAAAGTCTAATCAAAATTGTTTTCATATCATGATTTATTTTGCTTTATTTGTTTTTTTGAAATTTGTGATTGTAAATCAGCCAGAGGAACCTTGTAAAATATAAGATATTAATGGCCTAGTCTTCATTAAGGAAACAATAGGAAGTTTAAATTTGAATATGGTTGATTGCATAATTCTTAATTGTTGGTGGCTAGACTAATAATGTCTCCCTTTAAGTACTTATTATAGTCCCTCTTATCTTTTGTATTTCCTCGTTATTTGGGGAGAGAGACTAACAGCTTTGGTATTGTGTATAGATTTCTCCTCGCCAAGGCCTTTTAAGAGTCCGTGAGTTCACATTAGCAGAGATTGAACATTTTGTTGATCCTGAAGACAAGTCTCATCCAAAATTCTCTGAAGTTGCAAATGTTGAATTTCTGATGTTCCCTAGAGAAGAGCAAATGTCTGGTCAATCTGCTAAGAAATTACAACTTGGTGAAGCAGTTGCGAAGGTTTGTGTGCTGTGCATCGCAATTCTTAAAAGAATAACAGAACCTTCTGATTTTCCATCTTTCATTTTTTAATGCAATTGATCTGTTTTTGCTCAGGGAACTATCAACAATCAAACTCTTGGCTATTTCATTGGGAGAGTTTATCTCTTCCTAACTTGCCTAGGCATAGATGAAAATAGATTACGTTTCAGACAGCATCTTGCAAATGAGATGGCTCACTATGCTGCTGACTGCTGGGATGCTGAGATTGAGTGTTCATATGGTTGGATTGAGTGTGTCGGTATTGCAGATAGATCTGCGTATGATTTGCGTGCTCACTCGGTGAGAACTTGTTCTAGTTGCAAATATAAATACTGTAATGCTATCTATGTTCACTAATATCTTATTTAAGACATAAATTTATTTTCACGGAGCTTTCAAAATAGTTACTGCTGTCCTGAATTTCAGAATGATGCATTCTTATTGAGGAATTCTTTGTGGTGTCTTTGCAGGAGAAAAGCTCAGTTCCTCTCGTGGCCCATGAAAAATTTTCAGAACCTAGGGAAGTTGAGGTATTACTCCTTTAATTGTACTCATTATTGGCTAGTTTTGAAATACATGATATACTCTAATGCTTATATTTACAGTGTTATGGTAACATCATTTGAATATGTGGTTTATGATATTAGAAACTGATAATTGCACCTGTGAAGAAAGAGCTTGGCCTTGCATTCAAGGGGAACCAAAAAATGGTGATTGAAGCTTTGGAGGTAAAAATGGGTTTTCTTCTTGGATCTTTAATTTTGGGAAACAAGTTACAGAAGTTGATATACATAATTTTTGTGTTATAGGCAATGAATGAAAAAGAGGCTATGGAAATGAAGGCTGCCCTGGAAACCAAGGGAGAAGTAGAATTTTATGTCTGCATTCTCGGGAAAAATGTCTTCATCAACAAGAGCATGGTCGCAATCTCAAAGGAAAAGAGGAAGGAACACCAGAGGGTTTTCACACCATCAGTTATCGAGCCTTCTTTTGGAATTGGACGAATAATTTATTGCCTCTTTGAGCACTCGTTCTACATGAGACCCAGTAAAGCTGGCGACGAACAGATGAATGTTTTCCGCTTTCCTCCTGTCGTGGCCCCTATTAAATGCACAGTTTTCCCTCTTGTTCAGAATCAACAATTCGAGGAAGTTGCTAAAGTCATTTCCAAGTCTTTGACTGCTGCTGGAATGTCGCATAAGATTGACATTACAGGTAATATGAATGATCTCAATCACAATTTAAAGGTTTTAGAGTGTTAACCACATGTTGATATAATAGATTGGGGCCTTTTAGTTGAAGAGTGGGTTCATGAAGCCTTCACTGAATATTCTTTACTGTTCTGAAATTGCAACTTAATTTCATGTGCCTAATATATTTCTAATAGCTAATTTCTCCTCTATTGTCAACTTAACTGTAAGTGGCCAAATTTTGGGCCAGCAATCCCGAGGCCTAAAAGTTTAGAGTCTCTACATAGAGAGAAGAATGTGACATGTGGATCTCACTGATTTGAAAGTTCAGTGTCTTGTTCATGTACTGAAATCATATGCCTGTTGCCTACCTATTTGCTGGTAGGGATTTGTGAAATTTGTTAATTATTATCAGTTTCTTTGAAATTAGGGACAGGGCCTATCTTTTATGGATGTTTTAAGTTGTGTATATTGTTGGAAAACTGCCTGGAACTTCCAGTGACTGTTCTCACTGCAGTAACACTTAGTAATTGTCTCAGAAAGCAGTTACATGTTACAGAAACAGGCTGCTGTCTTATTATGTTGAAAGAAATAAAGAAAAAAGCAAGCAAGCATTTTTTTAGTAAATTGGTTTCCAAGAGTGAGAGATTGAAGATTGTCATCCCTCTACTAAAGCCCTTAAAATAAATGAGAAGATCAAACCGATCAGAAAATTGACCCATCCCATTACTAGTCACTGGGATGGGACCATTAAATAATGGCTGTGGCTGTCTACTCATAGCTTCTAAAATTTTTAATCAGTTCCTTTTGAATCTTACCATACCTTGCATTAAGCTCCTTTTTCTGCTTCTCTGACCACTAGTTCTTCCTTCTTGGCTTAATCTGTTTAGTCTTAATGAAAAGCATGATCTGTCTGTTGGTTCTTGTCTTGTTCTAATTCATCTGAAGTCCTAGCATAGAAAAATTATGGAATAACTAATTTGCAGCAGTTGGTAATAGGCCTGATAAAAGTTATGTGATGTTGTGCAGGAACATCAATTGGGAAACGATATGCAAGAACAGATGAGCTAGGTGTACCATTTGCAATAACAGTTGACTCAACATCTTCGGTGACAATCAGAGAAAGAGATAGCAAGGATCAAATCCGAGTGAATGTGGAAGAAGCTGCATCTGTCATGAAGTCTGTGAGTGATGGCCTCACAACTTGGGAACATGTGTGGTCCCATTTTCCACATCACACATCTGGATCCGCAGAAGATTAAGATATAGTGAACTGTGATCCTAATCAAACCCAAACAAAAGTCTAGTTTGTTTTTCTTTCATTCTTGCTGGTTTTACATAATGCAAGTGACAACAATTTTTATTATTATCTATGACTGCTGGAAGTTATACAATTGTTTTATAGCCTCATTCTACCATTCTTTGAATTATTTTGTTATTCTCTTTATGAGGTGACTCTTTTCTCAGTAAGGTTTGTGTAAATTACGGATTTTTCTATATAAAGTAACCAAGTGAGTCTTATTTAAAACAAAATGGCGAGAGTGGCGGCTGTCGTCTCTTGTATGGTGGAGGTCCTCTCAATCAGTTCCCGCCATCTTTCATGCAACTCATCTGCTTTCTATTTACAATTCTGCTTCTTCCAGGTCCGTCCTCTATCCCAATCCTTTTTATTTTATCAGTGGTTAGCTCCTTCCTCTTAGCTTTCCTTCCCATCTCTTTCCATTTTTGGTTCTGCTTTATTTACGTATTTTATTTTTTTCTGGTTCTACCTCATGCTTTCTTTTCACCCATGAAATTGTAGAATCATGCCGGTTCATAAATTTTCTAGCTATCAGGATTGCAACGAATGCTATCAGCCTGTGGATACTCTTTCCTGGCCTCCTTTCGTTGTTTATTTGGTTTTATTTTGTGGATTTGCAAGTTTTTTTCTTTGTATGTTTTGGATATAGGTGTATCATATAAGATGATTGATGTGTATTTTTCTCTGTTTTCCAGTGAATTCTTGCTCTAGTCTTTATCCTATTTATGACTATTTTAGTGTAAAAAACATTTGGAATTGCTATTCTTATCTCAGTTAACTGATGTTGTTCTAAAGGTTTTTTTTACTATATACTGTGGAATTTGATGTTTCAAAATGTTTGTCTTCGCCTTAAAATCTGAACACTTTGAAGAAACTGTCGGTATTTGGAACTTTTGGGCTTATTTTCATTGTACTTCAAGTGACCTCCTTTTTTCAATACCTATGTAATGAGGGGAGAATGGTTAATTCACGAGGCATGTACGGTATAGTGCTTTTGCTGTAATCCCATCTAAGAATGTAATGAGCATTCATGAACTGAAAAAAGATAATATGTCATCAGGCGGATGTTTTTTTTTTTTTAAAATTTAATGTTGTATACTAGACCAGTTTGTTAGGTTGCATTGTGCCGTGTAGCTTTTATCAATTTAGTGAGTTCTCGCTTACGCTCCAATTTAGGGTTTATGAGGAGGCGAACAGAAGAAGATAGCAAGCTGGCTAACAGTGTGGATGAGAGGGTCAAGCACCCAGAATGGCTAGTGCTGCTTTTGCCCCTCCCATGCTTCACTCTACGACAGCATCCACCTTTCAATTTAGAGAATAAATTACTCATTGGTTAATCATAACTATCAAGATGCTCAAAATCTTCCCTTTCTTTCTTAAGATGTCAGGTTTAGCTATTATATATGTTTTTGGTTGGCTTGCCCTTGAAGTGTTGGTTCTTCAAATGGAAAGGATCCAGAGATAGATATCTATATTGTATTTTCTCACTGAAGATACTTCCATTATCTTTGATGTTTACGGTTTCTTTTACTCATGTATCAATCAAAATGTACCTCATAGTCCAATATCTATAATATATTTTCTTTTCTCGAGAAAAATGGTGCTTATGCACCAAGAACATCAATTTAGCTTCGTTTTAATTATGGCTAATGGATAAAGGTAACGAGTCAGTATTCTATAACATTTTTCATGTGTAGGTTGCAATTTCTGAAATCATAGGTAGATTTATTTTAGTACTTGAGGAATAATTGAGGATTCGCTGGCCTAAGAACTACATGTTTGCCTATTTGCACTATTTTAATATATTAGTTTTCACTTGATACATATTTATATGTTAAGGAGATTAGCCGGATACATTTAATTATTCTTTTTGCACTTGTGATCAGAAATATTCGTATCTGAGATATCATTTCTTTAATAGTAAAAATGTGGTATGTATCATATTCGTGAGAACAAAAGACTGTTTGGATATTGGCTCGAATATGATAATTGGATAAACAATGAAATGGTAGTTAATGATGCGCATATTCATGAGGCCAAAAGTTGAGTAATTAGTTGGAAAAAAAAATGCAAAACAGATCTCTGCTTCCAGACTTCCAGACTGCAGATGAGTCATGCTAATTAAACCCGTTAATTAAGATTGGTAGTTGGCTTAATTCTACCCTCCTTATTCAAAGAGTTTTGAATATTCTATGACGTGGATTTTATTTTATTCAAAAGAGTCAAAACAGTACATATAATGCTCATCTTATGCAGCAAAAGTAGTTAGCTATCTTGTATAGGAACCAATGATAATTTGCCACCATATATATCTGGCAGTTGGCTCTCATCAATGTCTTCAAGCAGGGTGGAGCTTAACTTTTTGTTATCAACAAACACAATCTGCAAAAATTCGAAAACCCTAAGGATCAAGTTGCAGAAACAGCAGGTGCGTATCAGCAAGATGTAAACTTTTTGTGCTGAATTTTATAAATATATAGAATCATAATATTATGGGCCTAGACGTTTAAGTTCACTTCTTCTGGTTATCATTTTACCGGTATTGGTTCTAAAATGTTCAGAGAAGTCATGATTTATGGCTCCTACAGACAGAAATGTTTTCTATGGATTTCAGAGGTTTGTCGTATTCTATGTCATGAGGAATCCCTTTTACTAGTGAGTAGCCTCTTATGGATTTCTCAAAATGTGAATGATGAAAGTGTGCAATTTGCAGGAGAGATGTTTGGTACCTTCCTTTTGGTTTTGTTGTCGATGAAAGGGTAAACAACCTTCCATGCAGTCATGAATATGTAAGGTACATGGACTATATACAATTTGGCTAACCGCTCTGGGTAACAATCCTGCCAATAAAACATTCGTGTTGAAATAGCAGAATGAATGTGCATGCTCTAAATTAGGTGGAAGGGTGCATGGGTTGGGTAGAACCTGAAGTATTGATAATGCAGCTAGGTATGCTCGGATGTCACTATGAGTGTAACCCCATCCTTCAATATCTGCAATTGCCACAAACTTCTCTATTCCAGGTCCCATTCTGTGCTCCAACCAACAAACATTACATCACATTACCTACCTCAACGTTTAATTTTTCTGTATAATTGGCCACAAATATTCTGTAGATAACGTAAAAATATAATCATGTGATTCCACACTGCCCTTGTGCAGAAAAATTTGCCGAATCACATTCAAACATCATGGAATTGCAAAGTTGGGTTACCTGGCACATACTCTCTCAAGGGTGAACACTACAAATCCTGCAGACAGAAAATAATCTTTCTCAAATTTAATGGTTGTGATCGAATCCAAAGACGAATGGGTAAAATCATGGTGGGCAACTGGATAGACTAAGAAATTCCAAGCTAAACACTTACGCTTGAACTCCTCAATATTTCCTTTGTAGGGAATATGTTTGGCCCCGAAAACAACCACAACGGGGTGATTGTTCTTATCAACTCCTTGCATGAACAGCTTGTTCTGGGCAAGTTCATTTGGAATCTCTGGTGGAGATACGGAGCCATTCGGTATAAATGATCGCTTCCAGCTTAGGTACTTCAGAAATAAGGTAGATGCCTTCTCAATGTCCTGTTCACGAGCTCTCAAAAATCTCCGGATCATCAAATCATCTTCTTCCTAAAAATTGCAGAGTAGAATGAACAGCATCAGCTTAAAAGTTGTGACCACTCTCATTATCGCTACAATTGAACAAACCAAGCTAGATCGCCAAATATGATAGCAACACAAAGTTTAGTTTTGGCAGGTCGCAATCTCTCAGCATGATTAACAGTCAAACTAATCATATTCTAGGCTTATTCATAGAGTTTACAGTCTAATTTTTTTTTTTTGAAAAACAGAGTTTACAATCTAATCAGCAAACACAAACAGAAAAGGCAGGCAGAGATGCATTATGAGACATGTAAATGGTGATCGGCAATTTCAATTAAGAAGGGAAGCAGAATTAGAGCAGGCGTCAAAATCAAAGCTCAAATAATAGGAAAAAAAAGAAAGGAAGGAACCTTAGCAGCAGCATCTTCTCTTTCAACATGAGCTCGCATAATGCGGACTTTATTTTGCTCAATCTCATCAGATTCTTGAGTCGTCGCCCCCTTTTGCTGGTCGCCGTTGCTGACTGCCGCATCCGACCATGAAAATAGTCCCCGTAAACTCATGACGAACAGAATATATGAGTGCAGCTGTTAAACCAAATCGTGAATCAAATCCACTGAGAAATAGAAGTAGGAGGATTGATTGAATTATAAAAAAAATAAGAAAAGATATATGGCGGGACTTACAGACCCAGACGAGGAGACGAATGAAAATTCAGTTATGAAAAGAAAGCAGCAGAAGTGTAGCGGGGGAGAAACAGAATGCAACTCTGACTCTTCTCTTCTATACCTTTTTTATTCTCTCTGTTTTCAAGCTGCCATTTTCTCCTTCATTCAAGAACATTATAAACTTGCAATTTATGGTTGACCCATAATTATTCGACCAATTTGGACTATTTGGGAAAATTACCTCTACTTTACAAGTTCACCTGTTAATCCGCCAACTCACCCACATATTAGGGGAGAAATTCCCGAATATGAGTGTTTTAGTTGTCAATTTATTAAACAAATTTAATGATTTTATCAAACTTAATATGATCCATTGATTTTGAATCAATGGTTGTGATTGGAAAAAAAATCGCTAGATTAGAAGAGGATCATTTTCTCACATATTTATTATTTTTGTACTTTTTAAAACAAGCGTAATAGCTGTTGTCATTATTTATTGTGGTTGATTGTTTATGTGTTGATAAAATTTTTGTGAAATAGTTTGTAATAATATAACTAAACATTGAAAATTATGTTTGAAATGGAAAAAGGTAGAAACTAACAATGTAAGATGAAAAGGTTAGTTGAGATATGTGGTTTAATATGAATAGGATATATGGAATTAATAATGAAGTTGTTTGTTAAATTAAAATAAATAAATGTGGCTAAAAGTAGAGGAAATTAAATGATGAAGAACCAACGGTTCTGATGACAGGTGGGTCATCCTAATTAAACCATTTAGTTATGATCTCTACGTTGTTGGCCTAATTCCACCCTCATATTTCCAACGTTAATACCGACTGCATTCCAATGAATGAACTAACATTTAATGGCAAGGTAGCCATAACTCTCACGTTTCCACTTGCGAGCAAATTTAACTGTTATTTTTCAGTTTTGGGTAGTCGATCAAAAAGTAGCCCATCTTGTTTTTCTTTATTTAATTTTAGAATTTTCTTAATGTTTTATATACAATTACATATAAAAAAAAAGGTAAATTTTATGATGATTTTGTCAAAAACAAAGCTTCCATCACTTTGTTTCTTATCACCATTAGGCTAATCATCACATCATTGATTCAATGATGAAAAAAGATAAAATAAGATATACTTCGTTAAAAACAAAATCACATTAATCTACACCGTAAAAAAACTATTACATCACAATTAATTTTTTCTTTAAATAGTTTAGATATTTTTATTTTTGCAAAAAAATTTAAATGCAAAAAGGGAATTTCCTGGGGAGGACCAGTCACTAAATGAAGAACTTATTATGCCACTCCGCATATAATTTTTTCAGGTGCTAATAAAATTTTTCTTTTTGTTGTTAGAAATTGACTATATATATGATTGATTTATTATCCAAAAAATTTGCAAAAGTAGATGTTCTAATTAACTATTTAACTTTTATGTTCTAATTTTTTGATATTCAATCATCTTTCAAGCGTCATATTTTTTACCTGAAATATAATTTTAACTTAGCTTTATAATTAAACAAGTTTATTTGACTTCTTCAATCAATTGAGCTCATATTTATTTATTTATTTATAATTGTATGCTTTCAAGTTAATTTTAGCATTGAATAAACACGAGTTAAATGAATTCATTTACGAGTTCAATCAAAATGGATTAAAAACAACAATATTTTTCACGTGTATACTCTAATTCTATTTTCTTGTCAACTTTAATCATATGACTAGTTTTAATTGATGAAATTAAATTGATCATGACTAGTTAAATGAAGAGATGTCTATTTTTTTATTTGTGTTATTTTTATTCCTTTTTTTTCTAATTTAAGTGTACATCTTGGAATGCTTTTTCCATGATGATAAAAAATATCTTTTAACTTCTTACAAATCATGACTATTTTCCCCACTTTATAGATATGGTATGATGAAGATTATATAGCAAAATTGAACTATATTTTTAATAATGTATCCGTAAAAATGAATGCTTTCTTTAATCAAGTTTTTTTGTACATGTTTCTGTCATGGTATGGCACGTTCTTAAAAAAATGTCTAGCTCGTTTTGCCAGTACTATATTTATAGAGTTTTTACTATGAAATATAATTTCAATATTTTTGCTAAACGAGATTCCTATATCAAATGGGTCAGGCCTAAACTTTCGACAATTTTCATCCAGTAAACCAATAATGTAAGTTAAATGGGCAGCTAGGCAGGAACCATTTAAATTGGAGCACGACCTTTAAGAGGCCCATGATATTATATATTTACATGAAGATTCATAAATTAGTAATTACTAATTACCAAGATTGATATGTTTTGAAATTTAGGAAATAAACCTTAGTTGAAATATATTTTTGGAGATATAAATACTCCTGTTAATGCTCTTTAGGTTTAAACTCAAACATCACTTAAAATTATTCTTCTCTTCCTTTCTCGACGACTTGAACCTGCTTCTTTTTCATCCTTCTGATTTGTTTGATATCAAAATATTTTTTTATGATTGTGATTCAATCGATTGAAAGGCGATTATGTAGTTGCAATGACTTTAGTTTTAAGGTCATATTTAGAGTAACAAAAACGGAAGTTATACATATGAAAACTCATATATCTTTTCATCCATCAATCTCTATTTATATAGAGAGAATATAACAACAACTTTTGTCTGATTGGCCGAAAGAAATAACTTACTTTCATCTGATTGGTCGAAAGAAATAACTTTCATTCTCCTGTTGGTCCATCTAATTCCTCTTCTCCTTTTGGTTGATTTTATTTCGCATGAAATTAACTTATTAATTATTATTCTATTTACTTTCCTAATATAAATTAACTTTAAACTAAAATATTAATTAATTAAGAATAGCTAATTAATTTATTTTATAATTAACAATAAAAATTTTAATATTCTGAATTAAAATAATAAATCAATCATCTGATCATTAAATGCTTTCTTGCACATTTAGTTCATCTATAGAATCTTTGTTCTAAATGGTGTAAGTGTACGATCATGTGAGTCTGTCTTTATGTTGGTAGTAAACCGATCTGGTTCACGGACTAACAAGGGAATCTAACAAATCATGTGAGGTTTTAATTAAGACAGTTATATGCATCTCTTGTATATCATAACCCTGTATTATACTTATATATCCTTTATCAATAGATTTCGTATCTCCAGCGAGAGTACGGTGATATTATTTACTATGTTCGCTAGGATATTTCTTGATCTTATAAATTGATTCTTATCAAATAAGTAAACTCACTTATTTGAGCATATCCATGCGCTTATCAATTTCACTCATCGACTGACCGATGATATCTTCTTAGAATTAACTAAGTGACAAGTCCCCTAAACTTATTACTAGTCCTTAGATGTTCACTTACACACTCAATCATATTCGTTTTTGGATTCTTGTTACACACCTGTCAGGCATACATCAAAGTGTATAAGATCATACCCATTTTAATAATAAGGTAAGGTAAAAGGATCTCATAGAAGCACTACATGAGAAAATCGATGACTTTGCAACCATGAGATTTTCCTGTAGTGGATTGATCTAGTACCGTGTCTATTTACATGTATCCACATTCTTCAATTGGCTTCCATGCCCTTGTAATGAGTGAGATGACATTACACTATTAAAAATGTGTTTTTTTGTAATTCTATTCATTCCCATTATTTGAACAAAAAGAAGATAGTTTATAAATATATTATTATCTTATTTATGATTTCATAACTATACAAGTATAAAAATAATTATAGGATATCTTATTAAATAATAGCACAAGATATTATACAAACAGATTATGCCTTTATTCACTATAATGTGTATGTATGTATGTATGTATGTATGTATATA